>JXCR01148029.1:43445-55687 GCA_002079205.1 Phalaenopsis hybrid cultivar
TTCTCATATATATGAAAAAAGGATTATAATTAAGCTAATTAAGCTCTTACTTTAATAGAAATTACAGACCTGCCAACTCCATCCAGAAATCAAATCCTCGTCAGTGCCAGCAATGTCAAAGCACTTAGAACCTCCATAAACTGCTTTAATTCCGGAAACAATTCTTTGGAGCACAGAAGTTCCATTTGGTTCCTGATCAATTCCTGCACAAATTCTACTGACTGGCTTCATCTTCGGATCGTCATACTGCGCACTTGCAGAGAACAGGCCCTCCAATCCATTTTTCAGGTCCTCAGAATTGTTCATCCGGCTTCATTTATTCGTCCATATCAAACAAATCATGCCATGTTTATTAGTGACACCACCGTTACGCACACTTTCTAAAAAAGTTTAGCTATAAACAACCTGAATAAAAGTTAACATGCGGCGGCATTTTAAAAATACCGTTTGGAAATTGCATTTGAGCAGCTTATCTGAAAGTACAAATGATTTTTAACATTAAACGCGGAACGTGGGTTGAACCCCGCGGTCCGCGTTTTCGGATAAGAGGCTTATCCAGATAAGCACAAACTACCTCAAACACATCCTTAATGGTGTGTTTAAAGCTGTATGTCACATCCCAAAAGAGCTCTTAGGGGTGGTGGGCAGTCCAGGACTTAAATACTGCTTTTCGGCCCTACACCTAGCCTATGTAGGACTTTTTGTCCATTACATTCTTCTCCGACCAATCACGTGACACCCTCGTCACGGATCGGCTCCACCAAGGGTCTCACTGGACCATGAAGAGTCCACACACCTGGCAGGGAGTAATCTGCTCTGATACCACTTGTAACCTCCCAAATGAGCTCTTAGGGGTGGTGGGCAGCCCAGGACTTAAATACTATTTTTCAGCCCTACACTTAGCCGATGTGAGACTTTTTTGTCCGTGACATATAGCTGTTTGAAGATAACAATGATGAAATACTACGTTTACCTGCAGGTGTTGAACATTTGGCTTAATGAAGAAAGGCCATCTTTTTGTGCTGCCACTTTGTCAATCTCAGACCATGAAGTCTTAATAGTTTCATAGCAGCTCTTGCTGGTCTCCTGAGTTTTTAAATCACAGATTAGACTATAAGATAATTAAATTAATAAATTCTTCAATATATATATACATTAAAGTGCCAAAATAGTCCTTCTTGACCGTCTACATTGGGTCATTTTAGCCTCAGACTTTATAAAGATGCAAAATAGTTCGTTGAATATTTAAATCGGAGCTGAAATAGTCATCATGAAAAACTATTAGATCTCAAATTTAAAATAGTGGGGTGCACGATCCAATGTAAATAGTCAGGGATCATTTCTGTTAGGTACGACTTATATTGCTGAGTGAAGCGAGCAGAGTGGAGTGGAGCAAGCGAAACATCTGTCTAATTAGAAGAGTTTCATTAAGTGGGTTAGGCGGTATAATACAGAGTAATTTCATAATTACATATGGTACACTAAGATTATATATATATATATATATATATATATATATATATATATNTAGAATTATGCTAAAAAATAATTAGGATTCTTAAGTCTTAATTAGTTCCTGAGCTCAGGAACTAATTAGGATTCTTAGTTTTAATTAAATATAAAAAAAAAGTTAAATTTAGATGTTAATATCTAAATTTTTATAATCTGCTGACTTGAAATTGTGAAATTAGAAAATTACATGACCGCCAAATTCTGTGGTGATCCAATGAGGGCGTGGATTCACATTAAATAATTGTTTGCAGCTCGAGCTCAAAGCCCTTGGGTCGAAAGGTGATGGCTCAAACATTGTACTATTGTTGCTGATGCCTATAGGCATCACCATCTCGGTGCACACCTGCCAAAAATATATACATGATCATTCATTAAGTGTGTGTTTGGGGTGGCCTGTGTTTATCCAGATAAAATGCTTATCTGAAAACTCGGACTGTGAGGTTTGACTCACATTCCACGTTTAGTGTAAAAAATCAACTACGTTTTCGGGTAAATATGCAGTTTTCAAAGGAGGTATTCTCATATATATGAAAAAAGGATTATAATTAAACTAATTAAGCTCTTAATTTAATAGAAATTACAGACCTGCCAACTCCATCCAGAAATCAAATCCTCGTCAGTGCCAGCAATGTCAAAGCACTCGGAACCTCCATAAATTGCTTTAATTCCAGAAACAATTCTTTGGAGCACAGAAGTTCCATTTGGTTCCTTATCAATTCCTGCACAAATTCTACTGACTGGCTTCATCTTCGGATCATCATACTGCGCACTTGCAGAGAACAGGTCCTCCAATCCATTTTTCAGGTCCCCAGAATTGTTCATCCGGCTTCATTAATTCGTCCATATCAAACAAATCATGCCATGTTTATTAGTGACACCGCCGTTACACACACTTTCTAAAAAAGTTTAGTAATAAAGAACCTAAATAAAGGTTAACATGCGTCAGCGTTTTAAAAACGCCACTACATCGTTTGGAAACTGTATTTGAGCAACTTATCCGAAAGTACAAGTGATTTTTAACACTAAATGTGGAACGTGGGTCGAACCCTCGGTCCGTGTTTTCGGATAAGAGGCTTATCCGGATAAGCACAAGCTACTTCAAACACATCCTTAACGGTGTGTTTAGAGCTGTATGTCACCTCCCAAAAGAGCTCTTAGGAGTGGTGGACAGCCCAAGACTAAAATACTGCTTTTCGGCTCTACACCTAGCCGATGCGGGACTGTTTGTCCATGACATTCTCCTCCACTCAATCACGTGACGCTCTCATCACGGATCGGCTCGACCGAGGGTCCCACTGGACTGTAGAGAGTCCATACACCTAACAGACAGTAATCTCTTCT
Organism: Phalaenopsis hybrid cultivar; assembly: GCA_002079205.1. Classification (NCBI taxonomy): domain Eukaryota; kingdom Viridiplantae; phylum Streptophyta; class Magnoliopsida; order Asparagales; family Orchidaceae; genus Phalaenopsis; species Phalaenopsis hybrid cultivar. The sequence goes on from JXCR01148029.1 coordinate 46,299, forward strand.
AATACCACTTGTCACCTCCCAAAAGAGCTCTTAGGGGTAGTGGGCAGCACTTAAAATACTATTTTTCGGCTCTACACATAGCCGATGTGAAACTTTTTGCTCGTGACATATAGCTATTTGAAGATAACAACGATGAAATACTAAGTTTACCTGCAGGTGTTGAACATTTGGCTTAATGAAGAAAGGCCATCTTTTTGTGCTGCCACTTTGTCAATCTCAGACCATGAAGTCTTAATATTTTCATAGCAGCTCTTGCTAATCTCCTGAGTTTTTAAATCACAGCTTAGACTATAAGATAATTAAATTAATAAATTCTTCAATATATACATTAAAGTGCCAAAATAGTCCTTCTTGACTGTCTACATTGGTTCATTTTAGTCTCAAACTTTATAAAGATGCCAAAATAATTCATTGAATATTTAAATCGGAGCTGAAATAGTCCTCATAAAAAACTATTAGATCTCAAATTTAAAATAGTGGGGTACACGATCCAATGTAAATAGTCAGGGATCATTTCTATTAGATATGACTCATATTGCCGAGTGAAGCGAGCAGAGTGGAGTGGGGCGAGCGAAACATCTGTCTAATTAGAGGTGTTTCATTAAGTGGGTTAGGCGGTACAATACAGGATAATTTTATATTTACATATTGTACGCTAAGGTTATATTTATATATATATTGTAATTAGAACCCTAAGAGGATGTACTTTTTTCAAGGAATCAAAAAGCCGCCACCGCTATCCCCTCCCTCCCGAGGATGTAGGCATATTCCCGAACCTCGTTAAATCCTTGTGCTCTTTCTTAATTGTTTGGCTACTGATTCTTGCGTTTTCTTTGCCCTTCTTTTTCAACAATTTTGTAAAAGTTTCAAGATTTATAAGAGTTCCAACCTGATTAAAAATAATAATAATGATGATGATAAGAGAAACTTACTCTAAAATCCTTTGTGACAACAGTATAATACCCATTTTGTGGCGTGATGTCATCGAAATAAAGAATAGGAGCAGAAGAAGCCAAAGCTCCAATAACCACATGCGGGTATTTTAATCTGAACCAGGCTGCAAGCACTGCAACAATAACACTAATCAGCTAAAACTTTAAGAGAGTCACAATTTATATATGCTTTGTTAAACTATTTTTGATAAAATGTAAATAATTAACTTACTTCCACCATAAGATCCTCCCATGGCTATCACTGGAGAGTTTTCAGCAGATAAATTCTTCTTTAAATCTCTGATAAATTCTGCATAATCTGCAAGTGCTTGTTCTGAACTGAAATACTGAAGTGTACTAGAATTTCTGTATGCCTCTTCTTTTGAACCAAATGGGTAAGATTTTCCATAATACCTATGCTGCTTTGCAAAAACGATTACTGTCACATTAATTTCAAACATTAATCACCAAAATTGTTCAAACTAATCATTAAGTATTAAGCACATGAAGTTAACCTTCTAAATATTAATTAAGGCTTAAGAAAGCACTAATTTTAATTTGTTTGAGGATAACTTGACCAAAATTTTAGCATGGGTGGATTTTAAAACAGCTAAACTTGCTTTGAGGTGTGCCAAAACAAAGAATTTAAGAGCTTATTGTAACTTAAATCTACTTCACATAGCTGAGGAATATAATGTGTAGGAGTTCAATTACATATCTTCTTTCTTTTTTAAAAACATGTTTTTCTTACATCTTTTTAAAATGCTAAAAATATGATTTTTAGATATTTTAAATATTCTTAAAAATAATCATATCTCAATCAAATATGCCAAACATATTTTATTTCAAATCAAAATATAAATTAAAAAATATATATAGAGATTAAGGACAGAAGTGATCTCAAACGGTCCCTAAATTTTATAGCAAAAACTGAATTTCAAAATTTTGATTACAAATAAGGCGCGTTTGGTAGCAATAATTGAGCAGGATTTATGTTCTATTTAATGTAAATCCAGCAAAACAAAAAAATTAGAAAAATTAAATTCATACTTCGCTAAATCCAATGTTTCTTCCCTTCTGCTAACTTTTTAAAGTAAATTTAGATTTTTAAATCCAATTATTAGGTGGAATTAATAGATTTAGTATAGGAAGAAAGGAAGAGGTGTGGACTTATGCCAAACACCATAAACAAATTTAATGGGCATTAATCTGAATTTACAGCATTTGAGTTTGGTAAGTCCTGATTTATGAGATTTATACTAAATCCTATTTAACAAAAATCTTATATAAGCAGCCAAACACCCCCATAAATTGAACAAAACATCATTCGTTCGATAGCAAATACTGCGTGCACTGAGCGTATGTACAAACCATGATATTGGGGTGGTACTGCACCTCAATATCACCTAAATACCATCAATATCATCCTAATACCATGCCAATACCACCGATTCACACCAAACCCACACCTACCTATCGCATCCACAAGCAATATTTTTCTCAAAGTTTAATATTTCTAAAGGCACTCACCTCTACAAAAACCAAGAGAGCTTTGAAGCGTGGAGCAATATCGACGGGGAATCCGGCCACCAAGTCGCCGTCGAGACCGGCCTCATCTCCGGTGTAGAGAAATATGGGTGAGTTAGAGCTTGCCCCTCCCCAGTGCCTGAAGTTAATGGCATACCTCTGCTGAAAGGTGATGTATCTCTCAGGTCCAAAGTTGAAATGATCTAAAGTTTGAGAATAAGTTCTCAACTCAAAGTCAGGAGGAATAAAGCCATCTTTTTTACTTCTCATAGAATTCATATAACTCCAATGGCTACTTCTTCTTTTCTGAAGTCCAATCATGGAAGAAGAAGAAGGCCTCAGCGCTTTGGCTGAAGCCAGCATTACTAGAAAGAAGAGAAGTGCTNCAAACATGTTTTATTCCAAATCAAAATATAAATTAAAAAAAAATATAGAGATTAAGAACAGAAGTGATCGCAAACGGTCCCTAAATTTTATAGCAAAAAATGAATTTCAAAATTTTGATTACAAATAGGGTGCGTTTGGTAGCAATATTTGAGCAGGATTTATGCACTATTTAATGTAAATCCAGCAAAACAAAAAAAAAAAAGAAAAATTGAATCCATAATTCGCTAAATCCAATTTTTCTTCCCTTTAAAGTAAATTCAGANAAAATATGTTTTATTCCAAATCAAAATATAAATTAAAAAAAATATGGAGATTAAGAACAGAAGTGATCGCAAACGGTCCCTAAATTTTATAGCAAAAAATGAATTTCAAAATTTTGATTACAAATAGGGTGCGTTTGGTAGCAATATTTGAGCAGGATTTATGCACTATTTAATGTAAATCCAGCAAAACAAAAAAAAAAAATCAGAAAAATTGAATCCATAATTCGCTAAATCCAATTTTTCTTCCCTTTAAAGTAAATTCAGATTTTTAAATCGAATTATTAGGTGGATTTAATAGATTTAGCTTAGGAAGAAAGGCAGAGGAATGGACTTATGCCAAACACCATAAACAAATTTAATGGATTTAACCTTAAATTGAACAAAACATTACTCTGAATTTACAGCATTTGAGTTTGATAAGTCCTGATTTATGAGAGTTATACTAAATCCTATTTAACAAAAATCTTATATAGGCGGCCAAACACCCTCATAAATTGAACAAAACATTATTCGCTCGATAGCAAATACGGCGTGCATTGAGCGTATGTACAAACCATGGTATTGTGGTGGTATTGCACCCCAATACCACCCCAATATCACCTAAATACCATCAATATCACCCTAGTACCACGCCAATACCACTATCCACACCAAATCCACACCTACCTATCGCATCCACAAGCAATATTGTTCTCAANAGCCAAACACCCCCATAATTTGAACAAAACATTATTCGATCGATAGCAAATACGGCGTGCATTGAGCGTATGTACAAACCATGGTATTGTGATGGTATTGCACCCCAATACCACCCCAATATCACCTAAATACCATCAATATCACCCTAATACCACGCCAATACCACTATCCACACCAAATCCACACCTACCTATCGCATCCACAAGCAATATTGTTCTCAAAGTTTAATATTTCTAAAGGCACTCACCTCTACAAAAACCAAGAGAGCTTTGAAGCGTGGAGCAATATCGACGGGAAATCCGGCCACCAAGTCGCCGTCGAGACCGGCCTCATCTCCGGTGTAGAGAAAAATGGGTGAGTTAGAGCTTGCCCCTCCCCAGTGCCTGAAGTTAATGGCATACCTCTGCTGAAAGGTGATGTATCTCTCAGGTCCAAAGTTGAAATGATCTAAAGTTTGAGAATAAGTTCTCAACTCAAAGTCAGGAGGAATAAAGCCATCTTTTTTACTTCTCATAGAATTCATATAACTCCAATGGCTACTTCTTTTCTGAAGGCCAATCATGGAAGAAGAAGAAGGCCTCAGCGCTTTGGCTGAAGCCAGCATTACTAGAAAGAAGAGAAGTGCTTGTAAAGTCTTCTTCATCTTTAAGAAAGATGGATTGGTGGAGTCCCTTAGGTTTATAACCCTATATATATATATATATATATATATATATGCATATATATATGAAATGGATTGGGGGAGTTTCATACGTTTATAAGTTTTAGATATCTGAGAACCTACTCCGACGTTAGCATATAAAATAAGGGAGTCGAATATTGACATTTTAAATATTTTCTGTATTTTTTTTATAAATATGTTTTTTGTTTTGGAGTTTTTTGTAACTTTCTTGTATAAAATTATGGAAGCTTGATTCTATACGTTGTTAACTTATAATGGGTGTTGAATTGTAATGAAGGTGCTTCGTATAATTTACAAGAAAGTTATGCTAATTTCTTAATAATAAAGCAAATTAGGTGATTTTCTTAATTCATTTTATGTTATTTATCTTTTTGTTCTTTAGGTATGTGCACCATACTACATAGATAAATTGGATAGGTTTCTTTCTTGAGTGAGTATAAATAAGTTTGTTTGGGTTATTTTCATCATGGATTGAACTATTTTTAAAATTGCATGGGAAAGCACTCCTCCAATTCTAAAAGAAAGGTGCTAAAGGGCCTTCACAAAATTTAGAAAGATAGGATTGTTATCATACCGTTCGGTAGTTTTTATTTTATTTTATCTTATTTTTATTTTTTTAAGGAATGACCAAAAGCTATTATACGAGCCTCCAGACACTCATAATGTGCCTCACAATTCGAGTATTATCTCCTTGAGGCTAACTGTGCCAGAGGAGATTTGAACTCCCGACTTGAGGGGTCTTATACCTTGGATGCCAACCAACAGACCGAAGTACACGAAACATCACTCGGGAGTTCTTAATCCAACCAATATATGAGCAAAATACTTGCGAAGAACCAATACATATAGCACCAAAAACCTTCCAATTTCCCATGAACCTAAATAATTGTTATGCCTGAATAATTGTCATATGTTTATAGAGAGTGATAAATTCTCATGACATTTTGTTGCGGCATGTACTAAAAGTTTTGTGCTATTATGTCATCTATCATCAAATTGTCCATTTGTCCCTCAAAGTTTTGATTGAGTATGCAAGATTCAACTATTGAATCCAGATTAGTTTGGGACAAAACTTGAATCCTACTTGCAAACTCGTGAAAACTTTAACAAAACTTAAAAGAGTTTTTTATTATATTGAGAGATTTTATTTCTCCACTTCATAGTATTGAATTGTCTTCTTAATGTAACTTTTTGTTGGAAAAATAATCAAATATGTTGACAAACATATGTAATTAAATATGTATTATATGTTGTTTTAAAATCTAAACCTCTTTTAAAATGATCTAATTAAGATTAAAGAAATAGGATTTTGGGTATGGTTTCATATTTCTAATTGTATGATGGATTGAACATACTCTTTTTGATTAGATGTGTTCTTTTAGAAGGGACTCATCCATTTAGAAAAGATGTGTTTAGTTAAAAAAAAATTATAGTTATGGTCCCCAATCTAGATGATAAGGAAAAAATCCCACTCTCTGACATCCCATCATAAGAAAAAATACGAAAATTCTTCTCTAGGAAAAATAATATTGGATTGAAAGATTCATAACTCAAAAACTTCTTTCCCATATGTATCAATGTTCGCTTCCACACTTGTTTATTTATTTATATTGGTGAATCTGACAATTTCATTAAATGGCTCTCTTTTTGGATTATTTTAAATTTTTTCCTCACAAGTGGCATACTACATATATTTTTTTCATATATACTTCTCAAATGATTTAATTCATTCAATATATTGTCAAAGTAATGTGTATTGTGGTTTTATTTTTATTTTTATATGAATATGATTTATGCAAATATTAACCAGCCCAAAGGAAGAGAAATAATTGATTACAATATGTCTAAATATGTGGTAACATATATGTGACAACTACAAAATATTTCATGCAAACTATAATTTGATCCAAAGATAAAATTTTTCATTTATCATGATTTATTATTGGTATTTGATTACTACATTAAAGAGCATAACTTACAAGCTAATATATTAGTCTAAAGATAAAATATTAAAGTTGTACTTAGCATTTCAGGATGAGATTCACTATAATTCTGTTGTTCTTCATTTTTAATCTCTTAAGATATGTACATGTTCGAATCCACTATCCTTCATCTATTTTCTTAATTAATATAAATGAGTCAATATCGAGTCAAAAATAAACGATAACAAGCAACTTGAATCGAACACAAATACATTGTTACACAAATAATTTCTAATAGAATTAATTTCAAATGAACCGAACATGAGCCAAGCCTAAACATGCTCAAACTCCACTCCTTTACAATACTATTATTATGAAAATTAACACCATTTAATTTCAATTGAAAATTTATGCTTAATAATTGTTCATGACACCTTAGAACTAGGGTTACTATAACATTATTTTGCCCCCTTGAATGTTGTCTAAGGACATGCTAAGTTATGCCATTCATGATCAAGCTAATCCGCCTTTTGTATATTATATAAAATTTATACTTAACTAGAAGACAAGATTTAAAAATGCATGGTCATATTCTTCTCTAATTGCAATTCTTAACTTCACTCATCCCTCAACAATCAACATATTGACGTGAAAGCTCCATTTTCCATGTTCCATAAAAAATACCATAAAAGTAGGAGAAGAGATAATGTTTAAGAAAATCAAAATATATGGTTCCTATGCATTCATTGACCAAACAAATTCACATATCATGAAAAGTTGCCACAAGCCCTAAGTTTAAGATTGATAATTTTCTTAGGTTAATATTCTTCTTAGACTATTCATTAAAAATTTCATTGGCATATAATTAAAGTACCTAGTTGATATATATTATTAGATTTATTAGAATTGTTATGATATTATATTAATAATGTGGTATATAATTAAAATTTATGAGGATATATATATATNCATATTTGATATCAGTTGGCTAATCCTATCATGACACTTCATTTGAATGAGAGTGTAGGTAATCAAATATTTAGAGTTATCGGTCCTAATATACATTAAGATTTGTGCTTGATTAAGAAAATTTTTTTGGGATGCATCACATGTATTTAACAAAATTTTCATATTTATTGACCAAGAGAGTTAAAGCGAGAAATATTCACCCTTTTCTTCTTAGGATCATCATGTTATTAAGTTAGTGAAGGTGGTCAAACCCTTTTGCTCAAGTTGCAAATATTAAAAATGCAATTTTTTTTTTAATCATAAAAATTCATGCATTTAAAATTTAGCATCACATTTTCCATTTCTAGTAACCTAGAAACACCATCAACTGCTCTTCATTTTGAAGCAACCTTTATGCAAAGAGGTCAATGTTAGGCTACATATAACATTGATCAACATTATTCTTAAGCTGACAAATTGTAACTTGTGGATGATGTCAAATCACTTAATGTTTATAATCAATACACTTTAAGACAAACTCANTAAGGCATGACTCATGATACGCTATTTGCATGTGAGCTTTCCCGCTGACACTTGTTTTCATGCAGGATTGAGTCTTTTATTTTTCTATGTACTTTTAGAGTCTAGGAGATTCCTGTAGCAGAAATAAGATACGGGCACGGGTTCCGAGGCATTTGGCGCGGGAACCACGTGGAGGGGACTAGGAGCAAATGCTCGTGCCCCGTATCTTAATTTTGAATTTTATATTGATGTATAGAATTAGGACCGGGCATGTATATGCGGAGTCCGACCGCCTTTTTCTTTTCTGGGATATGTTGCCGACCCAGCGGCACCGGTCTGTTAATTATTTTGATTTGACTTGCTTTTTTTTATCTTTTTGCATCATATTGCATGTCTGCACTTGCATGTGTTTTCCTTGTTTCTTTTTGTGATCTGAGATTTCACGATATAATCTAGGCTCATTAAGGACCATAAAATTATAATTTTCTACAAAATCCTAAATAAAATATTCAAGATAATTAAAATTTAGGATTAAAACATTCAGGATTTAAAAATTTTCACATTTACTTTCCTACTTATATTAATAGAGCCTCCACAATACTTAAGGACCGCTCTAGATAAATGCATTCATATTTGCATGTCCCGAGGAGGAGTCCCCGTGCTTCTCCAACCTGACTGGCCCAACATACCTCTTTATAAGTGGTTGTCTAGTGCGCTTAGGATGTTAGAAGGCTCCCCGACCCAGACGGGGTGTAAGTCCTTTTGTTTGGAGTGTTTCCAGCTTTGTAGCTGAACCTCTACTTTCTTTTCTTTCCTGAGGCATCCTTGCTACTTTGGCAGATATAAGTCCCACCTCTTGGAGCTCCATCTTTTAGCCATAGGATAGAGTTTCTTTCCTTTGACCTTAGGGCTACCGAGGTTCCCACGGATTGCTGACTGGGGATCTCAGGACGTGTTGGGTCGACTACCTTCATGACCAGGTAGACTTGGGGTCCNCTTCCTTTTTGTTAAGTCCCTTTGAGTCATATCGCTCCTTGACTTCGTTGATATCATTTTGACGGCCTGATGCCGATGAGCTGCCGCCCATTTGGGATACGACGATTTGTCCTCTGCCCTTATGACCCGGACGTGCTTTGACGTGTTGGGATATCCCTGTTAAGATGATTTAGATTATTTTGTGGGCCTCGTGTGCAGATAAGCCGCTACTCATTTGGGATGTGAGAGACTCACTCTCTGCCCAACGGTTTAGCTCGAGCTTTGAAGCATCGGGACCGTTCCCACACGGAATAACCTTCCTTTGAGTACTTATTGCCCCAGGTTCATGATAATCCAAGCGAAACTCCTTTTATCGAGAGTATTCTTGGGTACCCCCAAGATGTAATTAACCAAATGGGATACATCCCCTTGGGAGTGCTCTTGACCCCAGAACAGGCACCTACACCTGAATCTCTGGTTATGGGTAGTCTACGTAGGTATTCTTTCGCGGATATCGGTTTAAGGTGCTTTC
>JXCR01148029.1:55776-68651 GCA_002079205.1 Phalaenopsis hybrid cultivar
GTAATGATTAATCGATATAATAATGCCTTCTCTTGCACTAGTGGTTTTATGTGGTTTAAAATGGTGAATGAAAAATTTTCTTCCAATTAAATAAATCTTGCTCTTGCACTAGAGGTTTTATGTGGTTTAAAATGGTGAATGAAAAATTTTCTTCCAATTAAATAAATCTTGTTCTATATCTACTGTTGTACATCCGATGTGAATGTGATATGACCTACTTCAATGGATAAAATATGAATGACTCGACTCAAATGCAGTAAAGATTATTTAAAAGAGTTGATTATTTTTTGGAGTTTGTTAGTTGGAGCATGAATTTATCAGAAAAAAATTTTTACCCTTGTAAATCATGCATTAATAGGTATTTTGAGTCATTGAAAGATGTCAAGAAACACTTAATCTCAAATGGAATTATTCTTGATTATGTTGTTTGGAATCAACATGGGGAAGAACACGATAATACTGTTAAAGCCAAAAAAATTGGGACAGTCATTGAAGTTTCCAATGTAAAACGATTACTAAGATATGCATTTATTTCGAAAAATATCACAACCATAAGGGTTGAACAGGATGAGTCTAATTTGGATGAAACAAATTATGCTGCAAAATTCAAAAATTCATTAGANAGCAAGACCAAACAAAAGTGCAGACGGGCAACGCAGGAGCTCTTTATTTTATTGGACAATTAATCAAATTTTGTTTACATTTTTTATCCTAAAAGAAAGATGCTTTGCTCCGAATTAAATTTTACTTTTTTTTACATTTATATTGTGATAGATTAGTATTTTGTGTTTGTATATTTGTGTTGATAGCTTTTCCCTTATGTTTTACGTCGGTGTGTCAATGTTTGTAGCTTTTTTTGTTTGATATAGTTTGTATATATTATGATAGTGTATTTATTCGTAAATCTCTTTATCTATCCGATGCTGTATCTATCGCAGCAGCGCAAACTAGCAACACTTTTACTTGTGTCTTCATATCCCACTTATACAACTTTTATTGAAATGAATAAAATTTAGAGGACTTCGAGTGAAAGAAATCGCCGACCGTCCCTCGAACTCTCTCAGTCTGTTCTCTTCAGTAAGAAAATAATCGGTTGTTGGCATCAATTTTTGATGTCATGAGTGTAGGGTGTCCACCTGCATGACTCGGGATAGTTTACGGTCTGTCCCTGACGTCCAATAGTTCAGACACCCGCCCGAGACCTTTTTGGCACTTGTTGAGGGGCACGTAGCCAGAGTCATTCTGCTAGGCTTTGGCTTTCACTTATGTGAAGGCCGGTCAGCATTTGGCACGTCGAACGAGTCCAATCGAGATGAAAAATAATATGTGGCGCATCGCGCGCAATTTTGGCTTGAATTGACTCGATCGTCAGCGAAGTTGTCCATATGACCCCGGACGACGAAATGAACTGTGCGATCACGTCCGGAACGTCTATTTTACTTAGAAAAGACGTTCAATTGGCTATGATTTTGAGGGCGAGCCTTAAATACGTGAATTATTGTTTTTAGCCTGATCGTTGGAAATGTGATCCAAGCAGCCTCAAGCGACCCCGAATTGCAAGATAGACCGCGTTAACGGGCCCGAATTGTCGTTCCCACCTAAGTCGGACGTTTGTTACGTCACAATTTCGTAGACGAATTAAAAAAATATAAAAATATGAAAATTATTGTTTTTGGTTTGACAGTAGAAAAAGATGGTCCAGACGACCCCGATTGGCAAAAAGGACTGCGTGGATGCGTCCGGAACGTCGGCTTTAGTCAGAAAGGACATTCACTCCGCCGCGAGGACGTATACATGTGAAGAATATGTAAACGATAATTATAATAATATAATATATAATATATATATTATTATTAATATATCATTAACTTTATATATATATTTATAACGTTATANTAGATCACATTATATTTGATATCAGTTGGCTAATCCTAACATGACACTTCATTTGAATTAGAGTGTAGTTAATCAAATATTTAGAGCTCTCAGTCCTAATATACATTGAGATTCGTGCTTGATTAAGAAAATTTTTTTGGGATGCACCACATATATTTAACAAAATTTTCATATTTATCGACCAAGAGAGTTAAAGCGAGAAATATTCACCTTTTTCTTCTTAGGATCATCATGTTATTAAGCTAGTGAAGGTGGTCAAACCCTTTTGCTCAAGTTGCAAATATTAAAATTGCAATTTTTTTTAATCATAAAAATTCATGCATTTAAAATTTAGCATAACATTTTCCATTTCTAGTAACCTAGAAACACCATCAACTGCTCTTCATTTTGAAGCAACCTTTATGCAAAGAGGTCAATGTTAGGCTATATATAACATTGATCAACATTATTCTTAAGCTGACAAATTGTAACTTGTGGATGATGTCAAATCACTTAATGTTTATAATCAATACACTTTAAGACAAACTCATTGGTATATATATATACATATCTAATATCTCAATTTTCCTTTTTACATATATATATATATATATATAACTCCAATATTTCATATCACATCAAAAATACAATCATTTTAACTTTTAAGACGAAAAACATCTTTTGATGGACAGATAAGTTGGTATGTATGTAAGAAATTGAAGATGTTAGATATATAAATTCATATGCATCGTGCGGTACACATGAAAATCTTCTAAAAAACAATTNCCAATATTTCATATCACATCAAAAATACAATCATTTTAACTTTTAAGATGAAATACGTCTTTTGATGGACAGATAAGTTGGTATGTATGTAAAAAATTGAAGATGTTAGATATATAAATTCATATGCATCGTGCGGTACACATGAAAATCTTCTAAAAAACAATTATTGAATATAAATTAATCTTAATTGAACATGAAAATTATGACATTCTTGTTTTTGCATGTAATAAAAATTTTCATATTCCCTTACAAGTGATGTGCTTAAAGAAAAAAAATTAGAAAATTTCGCTATGAAGCTGTTAAAGTCCTGCAATAGAATTCATATTTATATGTGGTGCAGAAAAGAGAAACGAAGGCCAAGCAACGTTTTCTCCAAGCTTTCTTCTTCGATGGCTTCCAACCATGAGGTTTTTGAATCAGAGCANTTTTGTCAAAATTTTATTTTGTCAGTAATTGGATTTCTGGGCTCAAACCAGTTTGCCAAATCCACACCACTGGATGGAGCAAGATAGGGGTGTAAACGAGCCTAACACAAGCGAGCCCAAGCTTAGCTCATGTTCGGCTCGTTTATATTTCGAGCTCAAAAAGTGTGTTCATGTACAACTCGTTTGCTTAGCGAGCCGAACACGAGCCGTTAACGAACAAAGAGTCATTTTGACAACTCTAATCACATAGCCATAAGATGTTAAGGATTGTAGCAAAATTTAAAACATAATTTGAATCTGATTAAACAATTTTTATTCTATTTNTTCTGGTCGTGGAGGGAGACGTTGGCCGTCTTCTCAAGAAATTCAATTAGTGGTGGGCGTGCAGTGTTTGGTTTTATTTAGTAAATCGAATTGATAATTTGGTTAGGTTTTGAATTAGAAGTTTGGATTTAGTTTTTTAAAAGACAGATATTTGATTTTCAGTTCCTGGTTCAGTTTTTAGAAATTTTCATCCCCACCAACTGAGAATTTTTATTCTATTTTATTCATTAATACTTTTAATTGATTATAAATCTTTGTAGCCTTGTAGTCAATTAGTNGATCGAATTGATAATTTGGTTTGGTTTGGAATAAGAAGTTTGGGTTTAAATTTTTAAAACACAAATATTTGATTCTCAGCTCCTGGTTCAGTTTTTAGAAATTTTCATCCCAACCAGCTGAGAATTGAAATTTACTTGGCTCGTGTTAGGCTCCTTCGAAACTGCTCGTGTTCGAAACTGACTCATGAACAGAGTGTTCGTGTTCGGCTCGATTTAAATATTTGTATTCGTGTTCGGCTCGAAATTGACTCCTTAAAATTAAATTTAAAAAAAATTAGATGTTAAGCGTTGGATTCGAACCAGGATCAAATGTATGCAGAAAAAGACACGAATCACATTACCATACAAGATATTATGATTTAATTTTACATATAAAATTATATAATATATTATTATATAAATAATTATAGTGAACAAAGAGTTGTTCGTGTTCGACTCGTTTATAATTCGAGCTTTAAAAATTTATTTGTGTTCGACTCATTTACTTAACGAACGAGCCGAACACGAGCTGTTCGCGAACAACAAGCTTTTTTGACCGCCCTATATATATATANAACAATACTGTTGAAGCCAAAAAAATTGGGACAGTCATTGATGTTTCCAATGTAAAACGAATACTGAGATATGCATTTATTTCGAACAATATCACAAGCATAAGGGTTGAACAGGATGAGTCTAATTTGGATGAAACAAATTATGCTGCAAAATTCAAAAATTCATTAGAAGATGTGGAAAAAGACTTATATTTTGGGCGCAAGGTCTTAAAAAATTTATCTTTTCTATTACATTTATTTCGTTTAAAGTGTTTGAACTCTAGGACTGCAAGATCTTTTCATTTGTTGCTTGAGTTGTTAATTAATGCATTCCAGAGGGAGCATTTTTACCAACGAATACTTGTAGGTTAAGAAGATAAAGAAAGCATCTGTAACATGCAAGTGACATACATTAGAGTCCTTGGAGCCTTAGCCCGATCATACACAAGTTGGTCATCATACAAAAACTCGTATTGCTTGTTGAGCTATCATCGCGAGCTATGCTCATTCAGAAATTATGACCAACAAACGGGTTACTCATCCATCGAATCAACTTGCCATTAAAATGGGTTGAGTTACACACTTACAATATGCAAATATGAAATAGCATGCCACAGTCGCTCAAGCAAACATGTATAGCATACTAAGTGATTGAATACAATATGAATGTTTCAACAAGTGTGAACACTCACATCGTACCCCAAAGGGGGTTTAACACCTTACAATCACTCAAGCGAACATGTGTAGCATGCTAAACAATTGGGCACATTATGAATGCTCATGTCTGTTAGAACATTCATACTGCACTACTAAGGTGGTTTGGCACACAACAGTCACTCAGGCAAACACGTGCATCGCCTTTAACCACACCCAAGTCCAAATAGCAGGACATAAAGCTTGCAGCTCGATATGATTGCACCAAATGGGACAATCATATGTAGAAGACGAGAAAGACATGCTATATATGAAATGGACATATCAAATGCAACATGTAAAGCACTTTTAGTTATATACATATGAAACATATGTGGCCTAAGAGATTGCTGGAAAAATAATCAAATTTGTTGTCATGTAATTAAAAGTGTATTATAAGTTATTTTAAAATTTAAACCCTTTTAAAGTTATCTAATTAAGATTAATGAAATATCGTTTTTGGTATTAAATAAATTATTGAAATTTATAAATAATTATTCAGTGTTTCACAATCGAGATTATAACACTACACCTAAAGAGAAATGGTCATTTAATTTGGGGAAATAATTGTCAGGATAAGTGTAAGAGAACAACCACCAATGTTGGTTGACTACCACCAGTAGCAATTGTAGCCGCTGATTATAGCTATTGCAGCCACCGATTACAACTGTTGTAGCCAACTACAAATGTTATAGCCAAATTACAATTATTGTAGGGAAATTAGTGCCTTAAAGTTATGATCATCTATATATTGTCTCAAACCTATAGTTATCTCAATATAGTTACCTAATTTCATCTTCCTCGCTTATAAAATTAAACTTATTTAATTTTATTATCCTGTGGTTTATTTTATAGGTCTCATAATTTTTTCTCTTCTAATATCTTTTTCACAAATTGTCGCTTACATTTCTATCTATATTTATTCCAGAAAATTTTGCTAAGCTAAGGATTAAAATTTCTTAGCCACTGAGAACTTCCTAGCATGCAAAAAAATTTTTTTTAGTGTATGATGGTACCTATCATAGTGTAGATATTGAGGAGAGTATACTATGCAAAAATTTATAGGAGTTAGAAGTATTACATATTGTTGTGTTTCGGAGAATTCACAACAATAGAGATATATTAATATCTTAGCATTGTACAAGAATTCAACACGCACACAGATAAAAGAAGAGCTGATAAACATGACATCAATAGATTTTACGTGAAAAACCCAAAAGGAAAGAAATCATGAAACCTTGCCCAATTAGATTGATTCAAATATTCATATATACTTTACAAGGCTTTGCCTACCCTTAAACAACATAAAAGAGTATTACAATAGTGAAGAAAGTTGACTTAAATTTTATTCGATGAGCAACAAAAAATGTTAGGAGACTTAACTACAAGAATAGAAGACTAACTGTAGGAGCTGTGTGAAGACAATCTGAATTCATTGTCACTATCCTCTAGGCAATAATAATATAATAATATTAGTAGCGATAGTCGGACGGTGGTAATCTGCGATGACAATTTAACGATGACAACATATCATGACAATGACAGTGTTAGCTGAGAAATGAAGGTCTGACAACAGCAATGATGTACCACAATAATGACGATGAATGGGCAATGGTGGCCCGACATTGTGGTGGCTGGGAGTAGGGGTGTAAACGAACCGAACACGAACAAACAGAGTTTGTGTTTGTGTTCGGTTCGTTTGAGATTTAGTTTGTTTGAAGTAAGCAAGTGTTCGAAATTGTTCGTGAAGTCACTGTTCGTGTTCGTTTCTTAACAAGCGAGCCGAACACGAGCTGTTTGCGAANTTTCACTTCAAGAAACTCTAAATTCCGGTATATGAGTCATACCTAACACCACCAGTAGCAGTTGTAGCCGTTGATTATAGCTATTACAACCACCGATTACAACTGTTGTAGCCAACTACAAATGTTACAGCCAAATTTCAATTATTGTAGGGAAATTAGTGCCTTAAAGTTATGATCATCTATATATTGTCTCAAATCTATAGTTATCTCAATATGGTTACGTAATTTCATCTTCCTCGCTTATAAGATTGAACTTATTTTAATTTTATTATTCTGTGGTTTATTTTATAGGCCTCATAATTTTTTCTCTTCTAATATCTTTTTCACAAATTGTTGCTTACATTTCTATCTATATTTATACCAGAAAATTTTGCTAAGCTAAGGATCAAAATTTCTTAGCCACTGAGAACTTCCTAGCATGCAAAAAAAATTTTTTAGTGTATGATGGTGCCTATCATAGTGTAGATATTGAGAAGAGTATACTATGCAAAAATTTATAGGAGTTAGAAGTATTACATATTGTTGCGTTTCGGAGAATTCACAATAATAGAGATATATTAATATCTTAGTATTGTACAAGAATTCAACATGCACACAGATAAAAGAAGAGCTGATAAAGATGACATCAATAGATTTTACGTGGAAAACCCAAAAGGAAATAAATCATGAAACCTTGCCCAATTAGATTGATTCAAATATTCATATATACTTTACAAGGCTTTGCCTACCCTTAAACAACATAAAAGAGTATTACAATAGTGAAGAAAGTTGACTTAAATTTTATTCGATGAGCAACAAAAAATGTTAGGAGACTTAACTACAAGGATAATCTAGGCAACAATAATATAATAATATTAGTAGCGATAGTCGGACGGTGGTGATCTGCGATGACAATTTAACGATGACAACATATCGTGACAAGGACAGTGTTAGCTGAGAAATGAAGGTCTGACAACAGCAATGATGTACCACAATAATGACGATGAATGGGCAATGGTGGCCCGACATTGTGGTGGCTGGGAGTAGGGGTGTAAACGAACCGAACACGAACAAACAGAGCTTGTGTTTGTGTTCGGTTCGTTTGAGATTTAGTTTGTTTGAAGTAAGCAAGTGGTCGAAATTGTTCGTGAAGTCACTGTTCGTGTTCGTTTCTTAACAAGCGAGCCGAACACGAGCTGTTCGCGAACGACGAGCCAGTTTGACATCTCTAATATTAATATGTATAAATAATATATTATATTAATTATATAACTTATATTCTATAAATATATAATGTCTATATTAGTATATTACTAATATAGTATATTAATATTTTATTATTATTAATTTATTATATATTATAATTTATAAATTTTAATTTTTTAAAATATCATAATTTTTTTATATATAATTATTTTAAATTATTTTATATATCAAACAATCATGATTCGAACACAAACGAACGCATCACTGTTCGTGTTTGGTTCATTTAACTAACCGAACGAAAAAAATTTGTTCACGTTTATCTCGTTTACTTATCGAACGAATCAAACATGAACTCATTGGCGAACCAAACACGAACTGTTTGCGACCAACGAGCTTTTTGGACAGCCATAGCAAGGAGATGATGATTCCACATAACGGTGACTACGATACGATGATCCAAGGATATCAATGATGTACCACAACAACGATANATCAAACAATCATGATTCGAACACAAACGAACGCATCACTGTTCGTGTTTGGTTCATTTAACTAACCGAACGAAAAAAAATTTATTCACGTTTATCTCGTTTACTTATCGAACGAATCAAACATGAATTCATTGGCGAACCAAACACGAATTGTTTGCGACCAACGAGCTTTTTTGACAGCCATAGCAAGGAGATGATGATTCCACATAACGATGACTACGATACGATGATCCAAGGATATCAATGATGTACCACAACAACGATAGTTATCTAGAGTCAGTTTAATCCAACATAGTGGTAGTCAAGAGCTGATGATCCGACGATGTTAATAGTATTCAAGTGATGGAAGCCTGAAGATGGTGGTTTGGTGGTGGCAAAGCTTGAAACTCTATTCAACCTTTCTTGCAAGTCCTGGCCCCTCTTCATAAGAAAAGTGAAAGTTTATTTATAGATTTNCGATAGTCATCTAGAGTCAGTTTAATCCAACATAGTGGTAGTCAAGAGCTGACGATCCGACGATGTTAATAGTATTCAAGTGAGGGAAGCCTGAAGATGGTGGTTTGGTGGTGGCAAAGCTTTAAACTCTATTCAACCTTTCTTGCAAGTCCTGGCCCCTCTTCATAAGAAAAGTGAAAGTTTATTTATAGATTTTGCGGGTTGTATCATTTGTAAATATCTCATGAATTTGGACGACTCCGTCATACGACCTAGAGTGATCCCATGCTCACTTGATTTATCTCATCAAGATGCTTAATTTGACTATAAACTCATCAGATTTTTAAATTATTTGACCCCAAACTATATCTCAATGCTTTTTATTATACTTTAAGTGCATGATATTGATTCATTTAGACTCAGATCAAATCATGTTTAAAATCATTTGGCTAATCTTATCAGGACACTTCATTTAAATTAGAGTGTAGGTAATCAAATATTTGGAGCTCTCGGTCCTAATATACATTGAGATTCGTGCTTGATTAAGAAATTCTTTTTGGGATGCATCACATATAAAATTTACGCAGGCTAAAAAAACTCTATGTTTTAACAAAACTTTCATATTTATCGACCAAGAGAGTTAAGCGAGAAATATTTACCTTTTCCCTTCTCAGGGATCATCATGTCATTCAGTTAGTGAAGGTGGTCAAACCCTTTTGCTTAAGTTGCAATGATTAAAATCACAATTTTTTTTTAATCATAAAAATTCATTCATGAAAAATTTAGCATCACATTTTCCATTACCAATAAACAAGAAAACACCATCAAGTGCTCTTCATCTTGAAGCAATCTTTATTCAAAGAAGTTATGACATTCTTCTTCTTGCATGTATTGATAATTTTCATATTCCTTTACAAGTGATGCTCTCATTAATGCATACTATTAAAGTCCTGCAATAGAATTTAGATTAATATCCAAAAATAATGATTCATATTTATATGTGGTGTAGAAAGGAGAAATTGGGGCCAAAAATACCTTTTCTCCAAGCTTTCTCCTCCGAAGGCTTCCAACCACGAATTTTTTGAATCAGAGCAGGTGCAGTATCTGGTGGAGAAGAGAGACGTTGGGTCATCTTCTCAAGATGTTCAATTAGTGGTGAAGGTAGGGGCATGCAGTGTTTGGTTTTATCGAGAAAATCAAATTGAACCGAACAGTTTTAATAATTTGGGTTGGTTTTGATTTAAAAGTTTGGATCTCAAGTTTTCAAAAGACCAATATTTGGTTTTCATTTCCCGGTTCGATTATAAGAAATTTTCAATTACTTGGCTATGTTTTTGGGAAGCCTAGGGACAGTTGTTTGACTCATTCGGTTTGTTAAATGTTGAGAAATTAGGGAGAAGAAAAACAAGAATCGACACAAATCCAGAAGAACACACAGAGATTTGACGAGATTCGGCAAATATGCCTACGTTCTCGAGAGCAGAGCGGCGACTTTCTTTCAACTCCAGAAAAAGGTTACATGATACAAAATAGAATAACATACAAACAAGCCTATATATAACTCTAGAGAAAACCCTAGAGTACAATATGTAATTCCTTAGCTATGTTTTTGGGAAGCCTAGGGACAGTTGTTTGACTGATTCGGTTTGTTAAATGTTGAGAAATTAGGGCGAAGAAAAACAAGAATCGACACAAATCCAGAAGAACACACAGAGATTTGACGAGATTCGGCAAATATGCCTACGTTCTCGAGAGCAGAGCGGCGACTTTCTTTCAACTCCAGAAAAATGTTACATGATACAAAATAGAATAACATAGGGTTACAAATAAGCCTATATATAACTCTAGAGAAAACCCTAGAGTACAATATGTAATTCCCAAATTATTCATGTATTGTACCGTAGGACTTTGCCCCCGCACCCCCAACCCACATAACGAAACTCCCCCGATTGGACAGATTTTTCTACTCCCATTCGTTTCAGCATCTGTCTCTTATATGCTGTATGGGTCATACCTAATATTAAATAAATGAAGAGTTTTTAGCACAATATTGTTTATTATATATATATATTCAGTCTATGTAAAATCGAATCAGTTAAACTGACCGAATTAAACTTCAGTTTGACTGATTTGCTTTTGTCAAAATTTTATTTGATTCGTTAGTTCGATTTCTGGATTTTAGCTCAAATCGGTTTGCCAAATTTTAAAATCGATCGAATGCACATCCTAGGCGGAGCGAGACCAAACAAAAGTACGGATGGGCAAGGCACGAGCACAGTATTTTATTGGACGGGTAATCAAATTTATTTACATTATTATCATGCTAAATTTGAGGCATTTACATACATAAGCCCCAATTCTTATGTATTTACATGTCCACCGTCAAAAATTTAGTTTTTTTTTACCCTTACATTTTATGACGATGTGGCACTGTTTGTAGCTTTTTCTTTGTTTGGTACAGTTTTCACATATAATGATCGTGCATTTATTCATAAATCTCTTTATCTATCTGATGCGATTTTACTCTTCCTGATAGTGAATTATAACTACAAAAAATTTATATCTATCGGAGCACAACTAGCGATACTTTTATTTGTGTCGTCATATCGCACTCTACGGCAGTGCTTATAGAAGTTATTTTTAAATATTTGACGGTGTTGCCATCGTCTATTTAACTTCGCTCCCCACCAAAATATATCATTCTCCTGCCCCTCCTCCTCATGCCCTAATTTCATCCCCTCGAAGTTTCGCCTGATCCTTCTCTCCCGCGCTCAATCCCTCTCTCCCGATTGGCCGTCCCTTGATCCCTCTTAGCCTATTCTCTTCGATAAGAAAAGAATCAGTTTCAAGTATATCTGGGGGTGGGGGGTTAAATTTACCAGTAATGATTAATCGATATAATAATGCCTTTGGTTGCATTAGTGGTTTTACGTTGTTTAAAATGGTGAATGAAAATTTTTCTTCCAAATAAATAAATCTTGTTATTGTACATCCAATGTGAATGTGGTATGACCAACTTCAATGGATAAAAGATGGATGACTCAGCCCAAATGGAGTAAAGGCTATCCAAAATGAGTTGATTATTTTTTAGAGTTTGTTAGTCAAGAGCATGAATTTGTCAGATAAAAATTTGTACCCTCGTAAATCATGCATTAATAGGTATTTTTATTCATTGAAAGATGTCAAGAAACATTTAATCTAGAATGGAATTATTCCTGATTATGTTGTTCGGAATCGACATGGGGAATACCACAATAATATTATTGAAGCTGAAAAAATTGAGATAGTCACTGATGTTTCTGATGCACAACAGCTACCACNGTAACCTGCAAATCATATACTTTAGAGTCCTTAGAGCCTTAGCACAGTCATACACAAGTTGGCCATAATACAAAAACTCGTATTGCTCATCGAGCTATCCTTGCTTGCTATGCTCGTTCATAAATTATGACCAACAAACATGTCATTTATCTGACGAATCAACATCCCATTAAAATGGATTGAGTTATACACATACAACATGCAAATATGAAATAGCATGCCATGCTCGCTCAAGGGAACATGTGTGACGTACTAAGTGATTGAATACATTATGAATGTTCCAACATGTGTGAACACTCACATCGTACTCCAAAGAGGGTTTAACACGTTACAGTCGCTCAAGAAAACATGTGTAGCAAACTAAACAATGGGACGCAATATGAATGTTCACACATGTTAGAACATTTATAGTGCACTCCTAAAGTAGTTTAGCACACCACGGTCACTCAAGCGAACACGTTCAACGCCTTTAACCACAACCAAGCCCAAATAGTAGGACAAAAAGCTTGCAAGCTCGATATAATTGCACCAAATGTGACAATCATATGTGGAAGACGAGCAAGACATGCTATATACGAAATAAACATATCAAATGCAACATGTAAACCCTTTTAAAGTTGTTATTTTGACCCCCAATTAATAAACTAAGGTAAAAGAGCAATTTTGTAATGTGGCACCGCCACCTACCACATCTCACCTACCGCTCACCTACCGGCCACCTACC
>JXCR01148030.1:0-40709 GCA_002079205.1 Phalaenopsis hybrid cultivar
GAGATTCCTTAATAACTATGTTTATCCCTAAGGGTACCTATCCATATAATTTTTAAATATAATTTCAAATGAATGGCTAGTTACCCAACTCATGGGTTACCCAGTACTAAGGTTCACTGAACACAAGTTAAAACATTACAACTAAACCCTAATTTAATCAAGATTGATTAATCCAATAGGACAATAAGGTCAAATGAACTGGGATTGATCCGAGAGATTTTAAAGTTGTTTTAGGGCTATGTTCTGAATATCTTTGTAAAATTTCGGATTTTTCAAAGGGCATTTGAATTTATTGCACTTTTTTTGGAGAAAAATCATCCTTAAAACTCATATGGATTCACCATGATATGCTTCGGGACCTGTTAATTCAGAAATTCAAGTCAAATACCCTGTCCTGCTTTTTCTAAATTTAAACCAAATGCTCAATGTTTTGAGTCTTGCATAAGGTATTCAAATCATTATGAGCAACTGGGGATATTTGTTTGTGCGGAATATATATCATCGAGCTAGTATAAGCAAGAGATCTTGGTGGCAGGGGTGGTGACAACATTGCTTATGTGTGCTGAATGNTTTTGAGTCTTGCATAAGGTATTCAGGTCATTATGAGCAACTGGGGATATTTGTTTGTGCGGCATATAGATCATCGAGCTAGTATAAGCAAGAGATCTTGGTGGCAGGGGTGGTGACAACATTGCTTATGTGTGCTGAATGNGGAGAACTCACATTGGTGGTCCCATGTCCTTAGCCTTTGGCTAAGATGGCTAAGACCAACATGTGGAGACTCTAAAATGAGGTTTCATTTGGTGTCCTAGGACCCCAAGAGGGCTAGTCATGACATGCATGATCACCTTACCCAATTTTCCTTAATTCTCCAAAATACACATTCCAACCCCAATTTCAAGCCCTTTAAATTCCAATAACAAATTCAAATTCNTGAGAACTCACATTGGTGGTCCCATGTCCTTAGCCTTTGGATAAGATGGCTAAGACCAACATGTGGAAACTCTAAAATGAGGTTTCATTTGGTGTCCTAAGGCCCCAAGAGGGCTAGTCATGACATGCATGATCACCTTACCCAATTTACCTTAATTCTCCAAAATACACATTCCAACCCCAATTTCAAGCCCTTTAAATTCCAATAACAAATTCAAATTCAACTTCACCAAAACATTAAATTAAAACCCAAACTTCAATTCAAAACGCAAAAACCCAATGTTTGAGCCGAATTCCAAATCCACACCAATATTCCATCGAGTCCAAAAATCTACAAAATTTGGCCTACACACTAATGTAAACATACTAAATCCAAAACCAATTTGGCATGAAAATTTTAAAACCCTTCAAGCCTATTGGCCAAGTCCAAAATCAATTTTCCTTAGCCCATCCTAAAAGCTAAGAAATTAGTCCCTTCATGAAAAAAATTAAAAGCCCATGAATTAAACCCAATTTCAGTTTCAATTATGCCCGCATGAGAAATTTCTTTTCATCATCCATTTAGTCAAAATTAAACATCATGATGCATCATGCATCCATGTATGAACCCATCTACTTTTGGTCCCATGACCCTCTCTCACCAAATTTTAAAAATCCCCAAATTCCTCTTTCATGAAAATTACCCATGACCCCATGCATGTCATAAAACCACTCATGGAATCATCCATGAGCACCATATTGCCCGTATACATCGAATGTGGCAACAGGAAGGCCTCCTTTCACCTTCCACCAAGGTGACTTAACCAAAACCCTAATTCCCATTCCCCAGGCCAAATCAATCACCCAAGCCACTAGAAGTTGACCCATCACCCATNGAAACCACTCATGGAATCATCCATGAGCACCATATTGCCCGTATACATCAAATGTGGCAACAGGAAGGCCTCTTTTCACCTTCCACCAAGGTGACTTACCAAAACCCTAATTCCCATTCCCCAGGCCAAATCAATCACCCAAGCCACTAGAAGTTGACCCATCACCCATCAACTCCAGCCACCTTGGGCTTGACCCCAAGCCATTTTCATGGGGTTTAACCCATGGTTAACCCAAGCTAACCCAAACCTTATAAAAATTGCAACTACCCATGGTTGGACCAAATTGACTTCACAACTCCCAAATTATGATCTCCCACGGAGTGAAGGTGACTTTGTCTAGTCGGCCAGCCACCCTAGCCGCCGGAAAATTTCATGGCCGAGGGGGACCATGTGACTAAAACCCAAAATTGGACCCACCCAAGTTGGCTCAATCCAATTGGCCATTGACCCTCCTGTTCCCTCCTCCTAAGTAACCTTTTCAACACCTAAGCTTGCCCAATTGAAGCCCCCTTCCTCCTCTATAAGTAAACGGCCCCCACACGTCCATGGAGGAAAAGTGCTCAAACCAAGTGGAAACTCTGTCATAATAATTCCAAACTCCCATAACAATCACACAATGCTCATCCCAATCATTTTTGGCCCCTCTTCTCCATTGAGAAACCCTATTTCATCACTGAAATTCATGGATTTTTTAGCCATTCCACAAAATCCCACAAAAACTCAAATTGATTGCTTCAAAAGTTTCCACACACTCCAAAATTCCTTCACCAATTGAAGCCCATCATCTCGAGCACCCTAGCATAGTCCTAGACCAAACTTGATTCACCCTTTGATCGAACTCAGGCCCATTGGTAGATCAAATTGAAGCTTGGAGGACGTTCATGGAAACAAGGCAAAGCTCAGGATCCAATCCAATTAATGCTACACCTCTTGCACAAAGGTAGGGATAAAAATCCCTAATTTTGCCCTCGGTTTCGGACATTGTTAAGAAAGTTACATTTTATGGATATCTAGTCGTATAGATGTGTTCGCGTTACTTAGATGAAGATGTAGGAACAAACTACACTTAATTTGGTTGAGTATTGAGCGAGATCTTAGGACAATTCTCAACTTTGGGCGATCAGGGGCAATGAAAGGATGTCGTCCATTCGTGCGCGTATCAGACGAACATTGGAGATCAAGTCGGACGGGGAGATGTTACGCAACATACAGGCTGAGTCAGCAATATACGTGGAAAGGGTAGCCAACCAGACGACTCCATGAGGGACTTCAGAGACGCCGAGTATGAGTCGGATGTCGCGTGGATAAGTAAGAAATTAGGGTATTTTTATTTAAATTAATTCAAAAACTTTAAAAATCATATCTTGGTGTAGAAAAATCAGAAAAATAAAATAAAAATACCCGTCTTCAATAAACAAGGGAGAATAATGTGAACCAAAAATAAAAATTATTTTTCTCATATTTTTTTAAATTAATTTAAAACACTGAAACTTGTTTAAATTATAATTAATTAAATATTAATCATCATAAAATGAAATTAAGATGGTTTATTCTGCATGNACGATGAAAGGATGTCGTCCATTCGTGCGCGTATCAGACGAACATTGGAGATCAAGTCAGACGGGGAGCTGTTACGCAAAATACAGGCTGAGTCAGCAATATACGTGGAAAGGGTAGCCAACCATACGACTCCATGAGGGACTTCAAAGACGCCGAGTATGAGTCGGATGTCGCGTGAATAAGTAAGAAATTAGGGTATTTTTTATTTAAATTAATTCAAAAACTTTAAAAATCATATCTTGGTGTAGAAAAATGAGAAAAATAAAATAAAAATACCCGTCTTCAATAAACAAGGGAGAATAATGTGAACCAAAAATACAAATTATTTTTCTCATTATTTTTTAAATTAATTTAAAACACTAAAACTTGTTTAAATTATAATTAATTAAATATTAATCATCATAAAATGAAATTAAGATGGTTTATTCTGCATGTCCTTAGGGAACTCCTCTGATTTTTTCAAGGGCAGAGGGCATCCATATGATCAAAAGCCCTATTTTTCTAAGACTCTTGGCATTCTTTTAATAAAATAATTATAAAAATTAAATATAACTCAAAAAATTACAAAAAATTGTTTGGTAGGTTCAATGGGGTCAGAGGAACTTAGGAAAAATTGAAATTTAAAAATTTAAAGTTTATTTTTCCCTCTTTAAGATTAACAAAAATACAAAAAAAAATATAAAAATATAAAATAATTAAAAAAATCATCTAAACACCCCAAAATGAAGGAAATGATTTTCTAATCTCTTTATAAAAATTTAAAATTCAGAGAAATCATTTTTAATATCAAAATGTATTTTCCAAGTAAGAATTTTTTAATTAAAATAATTATATAAAATAAAATAAAGGTTAAAAAATTATGAAAATTGGTTTGGGTGATTTCTTGAAATGAGAGGAGTCTAAGAAAAATAAAGTTGAAGTCAAATAAAAAGTTCATTTTTGAGGTATTTTTCAATTTAAAAATAAATAAAAATAACTAAAAATCCTAAAAACACAAATATACCTCGAAATGTCACAAATTCTTTCCATATAATAGAAAACCCCTTTAAAATATTTTCATAAATTTTTAAAGATGTAAAAAAGTTTTTTTAATATTTTAATGAATTTTCCAAAATTTTTTAGTAAAATAATTATAANGAGAGGAGTCTAAGAAAAATAAAGTTGAAGTCAAAATAAAAAGTTCATTTTTGAGGTATTTTTCAATTTAAAAATAAATAAAAATAACTAAAAATCCTAAAAACACAAATACCTCAAAATGCCACAAATTCTTTCCATATAATAGAAAACCCCTTTAAAATATTTTCATAAAATTTTAAAGATGTAAAAAAGTTTTTTTAATATTTTAATGAATTTTCCAAAATTTTTTAGTAAAATAATTATAAAAAATAAAATAAATATGAGAAAAATGAGAAGTAAATTTCTCTGAGTTCCTTGAGGTCAGAGAGACTTGTGAAAAATAAAAAAGTCAATCTTTGAAATAAAAGTATATTTTATAAATATTTAATCATTAAAATCATTTAAAAGATTATAAAAATTAAAGTATAATTCAAAATTTTGTAAAAATTATTCCTATGAGTCCTCTAACCTAGGTGAACATCCTAAATTTTTTTTAAGGGCAGAGAAAATATTTTGGTTAAGCAAATGATTATTATTAAAAATACCTATTTTGACATAAAAAATAAATTTTAAAATTAAATTAAATTCAAAAAAGCACAAGTTCACCTTTGATGTGAGGGTTAACCCATCAGCAAGGCAACAACCAAAAGTAAGGAACCTCAGAAGTAAAATGGTAATTTTGAATTTTGAACTGTAANTCATGGCTGGAAGCACACAACTTAACTCTGAGCCTCCAAATTTACCAATGTCTTACATTTAGCCCCGACCTTCTATATGTGGCATCATATTTTGTTTTACTTGCTCGTGTTTTCCTGACGGCTTGTTTTAAGTTTATTTTGCACCGAACCTTCCTGGAAATTTGTTTGAAATTCATGCACTTTATTATATTAAGATTATGATACTAACCATGCAGCATTAGCGGAGGCCTAAGTACGCATGTAGAGTTCATATACTGCATATTTCACTACTTTACTTTATAGCATACTCCTTGCTTATGCATGTCTTACTTTATCTGCAAAACAAAAACAACAAAAATGTATTTCCAAAAAATATTAATACACTTTCAAACAATGAACAAACATAATTTACTCCTTTTAGGTTTACGAGGATCTCTTGGATGAGATAACTTACTGTTGTTAACAAGGATTCTCCAGTTTAAATGAGCTTAACAACTTGTTTAAACTAAGTAAACTTAAAAGAAAATAGTGTTACCAGAATGATGGAACCATGAGATCCTAAACGGTGTCATTCAACTTAAATTAAAACTTCCTCAAACATTCAAACAACAAAAATGACAGATAAAATCAAAACCATAACACATGAACAATTGTAAACCTTTAAGTTGCACTTCAATGAGAAGCATTGGAGAAAGCAATGACAAATAGAGGGCGACGATCTACAACAACAAAACAAGTCTACTTTAATTAAACAATTCCTTAGAATTAAACAACAAGCCATAGAACTTCGAGGTAGTCCTCTTTGTACGACATAAATCCTCAACTGGTTTTTAGGCCTTTGTACAATTATGCTGTGCAATATAAGCCCTAACTTGCCTTAGGCTTTGAGGTTGTCATTTGTTGTGACCTAAACACTCCTATCTTTTCAGGCTATTTGCATGATCGATATCATGTAAATGCAAGACCTAAATAATAAAATTGGAAGGATTGAATGATAATGACTCTGCATTGAAAATATAAAACCCAATGATAGGATAACTTGGGAAGTCACTGAGTTTCGCCTCTATCCCGTGACTTCCGCTAACCTGCACTCCTTTGATTCCAAAAATAACTATTCTCACTTGGCCCTTTTGCACTTGTACTTCTTACAAATTACATTAAAAACCTAAACTTTGAACATCTTAAAGACGAAACCACTGATCTTTATCGAGAGTTTTTTTAAGTGACTTTAGTCATTTAAGATGTAATTAACTATAGGGGCTTTCACTTATAGGGAACTTTAGAACCCGGGTAGTATAAACCCTATCTAATCGTTATATTAGGAAGGAAAATCTGTCAGTTAACTTAAAGGTTTTGTAGATCAAACAGATATCATAAATTTACCATTTTTTTAATCGAGCCTCACAATCCAGTAATACATCTATTCCTCAAAATAGGTGTATCGCTTGTGGTGTTATGATAGATTATTTAAACTATTAAAGATATTAGATTGGTTTGGCTCATATTTTCAAAATTAATATGTTACATTTCAAAATTATATTTATATTTATTTCACTTGCTCAAGAGCTTATTGAAGATCTCGATAAAAAGTGTTGGGATGGTAATATGATCTTAAAGCTTGATATTAGAAAGGCCTTTGACACTATTAGTTGGGATTTCACCATTAACATTTTTTGTGCTCGTGGTTTCCACTATAATTTCATTTCCTTAATTCAACAGTGGCTTCAGAATAATCACTATAGTCTGATGGTGAATGTAAACGCTTATGGCTTATTCTCTGCCCAGAGAGGCATCAAGCAAGGGGTACCCTTATCTCCTACCATATTCATCATTGTTTTTGATTGCTTCTCTTGTNATTGTCATTTGTTGTGACCTAAACACTCCTATCTTTTCAGGCTATTTGCATGATCGATATCATGTAAATGCAAGACCTAAATAATAAAATTGGAAGGATTGAATGATAATGACTCTGCATTGAAAATATAAAACCCAATGATAGGATAACTTGGGAAGTCACTGAGTTTCGCCTCTATCCCGTGACTTCCCTTAACCTGCACTCCTTTGATTCCAAAAATAACTATTCTCACTTGGCCCTTTTGCACTTGTTATTTCTTACAAATTACATTAAAAACCTAAACTTTGAACATCTTGAAGACGAAACCACTAATCTTTATCGAGAGTTTTTTTAAGTAACTTTAGTCATTTAAGATGTAATTAACTATAGGGGCTTTCACTTATAGGGAACTTTAGAACCCGGGTAGTATAAACCCTATCTAATCGTTATATTAGGAAGGAAAATCTGTCAGTTAACTTAAAGGTTTTGTAGATCAAACAAATATCATAAATTTACTAATTTTTTTTAATCGAGCCTCACAATCCAGTAATACATCTATTCCTCAAAATAGGTGTATCGCTTGTGGTGTTATGATAAATTATTTAAACAATTAAAGATATTAGATTGGTTTGGTCTCATATTTTCAAAATTAATATGTTACATTTCAAAATTATATTTACATTTATTTCACTTGCTCAAGAGCTTATTTAAGATCTCGATAAAAAGTGCTGGGATGGTAATATGATCTTAAAGCTTGATATTAGAAAGGCCTTTGACACTATTAGTTGGGATTTCACCATTAACATTTTTTGTGCTCGTGGTTTCCACTATAATTTCATTTCCTTAATTCAACAGTGGCTTCAGAATAATCACTATAGTTTGATGGTGAATGTAAACGCTTATGGCTTATTCTCTGCTCAGAGAGGCATCAAGCAAGGGGTACCCTTATCTCCTACCATATTCATCATTGTTTTTGATTGCTTCTCTTGTCTTTTCAATAATATGCAGCTTAAAAAGTCATACACTCATTTCCGTCATAAGTCCAAGGCTCTTGTTAGTCATCTTACTTATGCGGATGATGCTATTCTTTTCTCTAATGCTAGTAAATCTACCACCAATGTGTTGATGAGGGTTCTTGAGAAATTTCAACAAGCTTCTCAGTTACGGTTAACAAAGAAAAATGTGGGAAGGATGTTAAAATCTCAGTTTCTTCTTGGGCTATTTCTTTTTTTGGCTTTCACGCCGCCTCTCTTCCTCTCAAGTATCTTGTGGTCAACCTTTTGAGGGGGCGTAGGAAGCAAACCCAATTAGATGAGGTGGTTGAAAGGATCAAAAATAAAATTTATGATTGGAGGAATATCTTTCTTTCTAATGGGGGTCGCCNGGGTCAACCTTTTGAGGGGGCGTAGGAAGCAAACCCAATTAAATGAGGTGGTTGAAAGGATCAAAAATAAAATTTATGATTGGAGGAATATCTTTCTTTCTAATGGGGGTCGCCTCACATTGCTTAAAAAGTGTTTTATTTAGTATTCCTTTATATGCCTTGCAAATTCTTAATCTCAAAAAGAGCACTCAACTTTCTCTTGAGAGACTTTTCAACTGGTTTCTCTGATCGAGTGGTTATTCTAATAAGCATTGGACATCTTTTCATAAAGTTTGCAAGCTTATTTCTGCTGGGGGGTTAGGGCTTAAAATTCTTAATCAAATCTCTAATATTAATATATGCAAGCTTTGGTTTAAATTTCGCTCCAATGATTCGTTAGGGGCTAAATTCCTTTTTCATAAATATTGCTCTTATCATCATCCGGCTGTTGTTCAATGGAAAGCTGGTGACTTTAGAATTTGAAAAGCCATTCTTAAAGCGAGAACTCTGGCTAGTAATTTTATTTTTTGGGACGTTGGTGAGGACAATATCTTGGTTTGGCATTATCAATGGGGTTTGGGTAACAATCTCATGTTGAGGCAAGGTACCCCGCCATATTTAATTATTTCGGATCTTTGGCTTCAAGGTAATTGGGATGTCAATAAATTAAATGAAAATTTTGGTACTCATGAGGATGTTAAGATTGC
Organism: Phalaenopsis hybrid cultivar; assembly: GCA_002079205.1. NCBI lineage: Eukaryota > Viridiplantae > Streptophyta > Magnoliopsida > Asparagales > Orchidaceae > Phalaenopsis > Phalaenopsis hybrid cultivar. The sequence continues at coordinate 9,066 of JXCR01148030.1, forward strand.
TAAACTCCCCCTAAAGAATACTATGAAGGACTCTCCTTTATGGAAATCTACTGTTGTTTTATCCCTCACCAAAATGCTTTATAATAATATTTATCCCTTTAGTGCTTAGAGTTGGAGCCATGCTATTTGGAACAAGCTTATCTCTCCTTCTATTTTTTTTTCTTATGGAGCTTTTTTCTAATTTTTTGTCTTTGGATGATATTTTGAAGCTTAAAGATTTGAAAATGGTTTCCCAATGTTATTTATGCAAAAAAGACTCTGAAACAGTTGCACATCTATTTTTTCTTTATCCTTTTGCTGCTGATATTTGGAATATGTTGGGTAACCATTTCAACATAAAATGACCTTTTTCTTTTTCTATTGAGGATTATCTTTATACTTGGAAAATCGCTATTTCCGTGGATAAAAATCTGCGGTGGTATCCTCTTGTGTTTCTTTGGTTCATCTGAGTGGCTAGGAAAGAGGCTAAGTATGGAAATAATTTTCTGCTCCTTATATTACTGTTTATAATATCTTGCTCATTTCAAAAGGGCCTGTTGTTCTCTATCTTTGTCGGGTGATATTATGCAGTCTAAAATGGGTAGGATAGCCATCTTCAAATGACAACACCCACCAACGAACTGGGTTAAATTTAATGTGGATGGTAGTTGGAACTCTAGCGTGACAGGTGCGGGTGGGATCCTCAGAAATCATTTAGGACAGTGTTTATATTATTTTGCTTCTCCGATTTGTGTCGCCTCTCCTTTGGAGGCCAAAAGTCAGGCCTTCCTCTTAGCTGTACAGGTTGGGGCTCGTCTTAAATTTACTAAAATCATTTTTTAGACGAATTCTCAAACACTTATGGATGAGTTCTACAATACCAATTCACCTCGATTGGATTTACTTGAATCCGAGATTATATTCATAGATACAATTTAGTTTTTCATTTGTCTTTCATTTACTGAAAAGACAACTCTCCAACAAATTGGTTAGATTGTTTGGCCATGAATTCTATTAATGTTAGCTGTGGAAATTTACCCATGCCGCATCTTTGCACTCTTCAGAATGACGATCTGCTTGACTCTCCTTACCTTAGAAGCTAATGCCTTGGTTTGCTATTGTTTTTTGCTTTGGGTAGGAATCATGTTTTTTCCCTCATTTTTTTCGGTAGGCTGGTCTTCCTGGAGGATGCTTTCAAGGATTTACATATATACCACCATTATTTTATTTGGTTTTGGCTATGTTTTTGGAAGTACTTTTGGATATGGCCATTTTGATATGGCGTGGATTAGCTCTTATGCGTAGATTAGAAATTTTGTTGTATGTAATTTTTTGGTCAGTCCTACTACACTACTGGAGGTACTATCTCTAAGCTAACTCTTGTTCATGGATTTATATGTTTTTGGCTAGACCTCCTACTGATCTTTGGTGTTATTTTACTGATTCTTTCAAGACACTTTCTGAGTTTTTTATGGCTGCAGGTCGTCTTTTCTAAGGTGTTTATTGTAATGATTAATCCAGACGGTGTAATTTCTTCTTTGGCACAGGAAAGGATTGACTGAAGCTGCTAGAAGCATATCTATTTTGGGTCACTTGTGTTTTGGTTTTAAAGTACCTTTTTGTTTTTCCTTATTTTTTTGTGTTGCATTGTACGGAGGATTTTGGAACCACCAGGTTTATAATGTATTTTTTGATTTTAGTTGGGGATCCACTATCCCCCTCATATTTTGTGGGATGTATCCGAGGAGGTNGCTAACTCTTATTCATGGATTTATATGTTTTTGGCTAGACCGCCTACTGATCTTTGGTGTTATTTTACTGATTCTTTCAAGACACTTTGTGAGTTTTTTATGGCTGCAGGTCTTCTTTTCTAAGGTGTTTATTGCAATGATTAATCCAGACGGTGTAATTTCTTCTTTGACACAGGAAAGGATTGACTGAAGCTGCTAGAAGCATATCTATTTTGGGTCACTTGTGTTTTGGTTTTAATGTACCTTTTTGTTTTTCCTTATTTTTTTGTGTTGCATTGTACGACGGATTTTGGAACCACTAGGTTTATAATGTATTTTTTGTTTTTAGTTGGGGATCCACTATCCCCCTCATATTTTGTAACATTTTTGAGTATTAACGCGTAAGGGGCCATGAGTTGCTCTTTTAATATATATATATATATATATATATATATATATATATATATATATATATATATATTTATNATGCTGATATTTGGAATATGTTGGGTAACCATTTCAACATAAAATGACCTTTTTCTTCTTCTATTGAGGATTATCTTTATACTTGGAAAATCGCTATTTCCGTGGATAAAAATCTGCGGTGGTATCCTCTTGTGTTTCTTTGGTTCATCTGAGTGGCTAGGAAAGAGGCTAAGTATGGAAATAATTTTCTGCTCCTTATATTACTGTTTATAATATCTTGCTCATTTCAAAAGGGCCTGTTGTTCTCTATCTTTGCCGGGTGATATTATGCAGTCTAAAATTGGTAGGATGGCCATCTTCAAATGACAACACCCACCAACGAACTGGGTTAAATTTAATATGGATGGTAGTTGGAACTCTAGCGTGACAGGTGCGGGTGGGATCCTCAGAAATTATTTAGAACAGTGTTTATATTATTTTGCTTCTCCGATTTGTGTCGCCTCTCCTTTGGAGGCCAAAAGTCAAGCCTTCCTCTTAGCTGTACAGGTTGGGGCTCGTCTTAAATTTACTAAAATCATTTTTGAGACGAATTCTCAAACACTTATGGATGAGTTCTACAATACCAATTCACATCCAATCTGAATTGAATCCGAGATTATATTCATAGATACAATTTAGTTTTTCATTTGTCTTTCATTTACTGAAAAGACAACTCTCCAACAAATTGGTTAGATTGTTTGGCCATGAATTCTATTAATGTTAGCTGTGGAAATTTACCCATGCCGCATCTTTGCACTCTTCAGAATGACAATCTGCTTGCCTCTTCTTACCTTAGAAGCTAATGCCTTGGTTTGCTATTGTTTTTGGCTTTGGGTAGGAATCATGTTTTTTCCCTCATTTTTTCGGTAGGCTGGTCTTCCTGGAGGATGCTTTCAAGGATTTACATTTATACCACCATTATTTTATTTGGTTTTGGCTATGTTTTTGGNAGAATTTTTACTTTAAGAAAACTTTACTTAATATTACATCAACTATCTGAATATGAAAATGAGGTTTACTAAATTCTACAACATGCAAGTAAAAGTAAATGTAATGACTTAGACAATATATAAAAAAAGTGACTTTCTCCATGCCAATAATTCATAATAGTGTAGGATTTCAAAATTTTTTAAAAACTTAAATGTGGTATTTTGACAAATAGGATCATATCTATTCTTTACTTCTTTCGAATTGTGTAAGGAATGTTGACTAATCTAAAGTTTGTGTCGGTATGTATAGTAGTGTTGGGTAGGTTCTAGTCTTTCACTCCTATATTAACCACTGTGCCCTCTCTATAGGACCTATCAGTAACCCTTAGTTCCAATCTCTGCACCAAAATGATAAGAGAATCTAGCATGTCACTCTAGAAACATCAATTCTACGCCCATCAAATATTATCTCCTTATTTATTTGCACCCCCCTTCGAATGATCGTGACAGCTCTTTCCAAGGTATAATGTGATATTTATAAGTCAAGAAATCTTAGCCATTTCAGTTCTATAAGTTCCTCAATAGTTTTAACATTACAAGTGACCAATTTGTAAAATAAATGAATGACTGATAAAAATATCATCACAATTTTTAGGAATAAAATAAGTTCCAAAAAAACTCAAAATCACTTACTTAATTATTTCATATTGCAAGGAGANATTTTCTGGCGACTCCGCTGGGGACTAGTTCTTCTCTCCATTTAGATAAGGAGTTTTTGTTTTCATACATCGGTAATGTGTTCATGTCTCTCATGGGTCAGACTACAATTCTTCCATTGGCATACTTCGCTCATTTCTTCTTTGAGCAAGTATAGTCACCTCTCTTATGATTCTAAGAACCTTCTATTTAGACATCCCTAAACAGAGAGCTTCCCAAATATCTTGACCTCTAGAATGAGTCGGATCCCCATTATGTGTGGGGATGAGTGGGTAAAGTTCAAGTGAACCCTTCTTAAGTTTAGTCTTCCCGTTTCTATAGACTAGGTCCTAAATTTCAAGCTTACTTCACATCTTTTAAAACCCTGTTCACTATTAATAAAGCAAAACCTTCATAATGACAACAAAACTCGATAACATATGAAAACAAATGAAAATAAAGTGATGTACACAAAAGCAAAACAAACACCCAAAACAACAAACTTAAAAATAAAACACAAGAACAAACTCACTTGGATAAGTTTTGAAAGAAATACCTAGTTAAAAAGACAATTTTTTTAAAATTTGGTACATTCACCTAAGTGCAATTGAAAAGGATCCCAATGTGTTTTTGACACTTAAAACTTTTCAATAGTCAGGAGAAATGTCGACTCCCACACTTACCTTTTCATTCAACACGCCAGCTAGCCACGCTGTTCGTTACGAGGCTTCATTGATCCAGTTTGGGTTTGGATTTGGTGGGTTCGAGTTGCTCCTGAGGAAGGCACCGTATGTGGTATTCAAGATAACTCCTCAGGACATTTAGGAGTTGTTTGCTACTTTTGAATTGAACTGCGGAGAGGAGTTCCCGACTCTCAAGAACTCTAGAGTCGTAGAGACTGCCATTGAGACAATTCTACCTACTGTTACCAAGACCGTGAGGACTGTTCTACCTATCACCACTAGATACACGACCAAGGCCACCACTTCCCCATTACAGTTAAAGGGAAAAATGGTTTTGTATGAAGAAGAACCAAGTAGAAAGTTTTCCCCAGAAAACTCTATGTTCGAGATTGGATCTACTTCAAACTTTGTATCACTCACTATGACATCGACGAAGAGACACAACTACAAAGCCATGAAAGTAAAAGATGTTTGACCCGACCCACAATTACGCAAATATTTTATATTTCTTAATATGCCAAAAACTTGACTCAAATTATATTTAGCGTTTAGTGAGAATAAATGTAATATGATAAAAATTAAAAGAATAGTTTTCTCACTCGGGTACTACATAAGTATAAGTATAGTTTCAAGTAATATAAAGTTTTTTGTAAAAACCCAAGTACTGATCCAACGGGGAAGCCAAAAATAAGAATACNCTCATTACGAGGCTTCATTGATCCAGTTTGGGTTTGGATTTGGTGGGTTCGAGCTGCTCCTCAGGAAGGCACCGTATGTGGTATTCAAGATGACTCCTCAGGACATTTAGGAGTTGTTTGCTACTTTTGAATTGAACTGTGGAGAGGAGTTCCCGACTCTCAAGAACTCTAGAGTCGTAGAGACTGCCATTGAGACAATTCTACCTACTGTTACCAAGACCGTGAGGACTGTTCTACCTATCACCACTAGATACACGACCAAGGCCACCACTTCCCCATTACAGTTAAAGGGGAAAATGGTTTTGTATGAAGAAGAACCAACTCGAAAGTTTTCCCGAGAAAACTCTATGTTCGAGATTGGATCTACTTCAAACTTTGTATCACTCACTATGACATCGACGAAGAGACACAACTACAAAGCCATGAAAGTAAAAGATGTTTGACCCGACCCACTATTACGCAGATATCTTTTATTTCTTAATATGCCAAAAACTTGACCCAAATTATATTTAGCGTTTAGTGAGAATAAATGTAATATGATAAAAATTAAAGGAATAGTTTTCTCACTCGGGTACTACATAAGTATAAGTATCGTTTCAAGTAATATAAAGTTTTTTGTAAAAACCCAAGTACTGATCCAACGGGGAAGCCAAAAATAAGAATACAATGAAGTGAAATATAGGAATTTTTACTTTAAGAAAACTTTACTTAATATTACATCAACTATCTGAATATGAAAATGAGGTTTACTAAATTCTACAACATGCAAGTAAAAGTAAATGTAATGACTTAGACAATATATAAAAAAAGAGACTTTCTCCTTGCTAATAATTCATAATAGTGTAGGATTTCAAAATTGTTTAAAAACTTAAATGTGGTATTGTGACAAATAGGATCATATCTATTCTTTACTTCTTTCGAATTGTGTAAGGAATGTTGACTAATCTAAAGTTTGTGTCGGTATGTATAGTAGTATTGGGTAGGTTCTAGTCTTTCACTCCTATATTAACCACTGTGCCCTCTCTATATGACCTATCAGTAACCCTTAGTTCCAATCTCTGAACCAAAATGATAAGAGAATCTAGCATGTCACTCTAGAAACATCAATTCTACGCTCATCAAATATTATCTCCTTATTTATTTGCACCCCCCTTCGAATGATCGTGACAGCTCTTTCCAAGGTATAATGTGATATTTATAAGTCAAGAAATCTTAGCCATTTCAGTTCTATAAGTTCCTCAATAGTTTTAACATTACAAGTGACCAAATTGTAAAGTAAATGAATGACTGATAAAAATATCATCATAATTTTTAGGAATAAAATAAGTTCCAAAAAAACTCAAAATCACTTACTTAATTATTTCATATTGCAAAGAGAAAGAAAGAAAGAAAACTACTCATGAAACATAGGGATAATAAAACAATACATATTTATAAAACTCCAATTCAAAATACAAAACTTAAAGACAAAGATACAAATATTTATTTCAAATATTCCCCCAAGCACTCCTTTGAATTTCTCTTAATTCTCTGACACCAACAACAATTACAACACCCACAAACTCCAAAAATAAAAATGTCTCACAAAGAAAACTTCTCACACACTTAACACACTCACACACTATGAGACTCTATAAATCCGACTTTCCTAGCCCCTTCAGAATTAATCCATATTTATAGAGCTTTAAAAATGACCAAAGGTTGCTTCAAACATCTCTTTAAAATTTGGTTTNTATACAAATATTTCTTTCGAATATTCCGCCAAGCACTCCTTTGAATTTCTCTTACTTCTCTGACTCCAACAACAATTACAACACCCACAAACTCCAAAAATAAAAATGTCTCACAAAGAAAACTTCTCACACACTTAACGCACTAACACACTATGAGACTCTATAAATCCGACTTTCCTAGTCCCTTCGGAATTAATCCATATTTATAGAGCTTTAAAAATGACCAAAGGTTGCTTCAAACATCTCTTTAAAATTTGGTTTTATTCAATGAATCTTCTAGAAAATAACTGTGGTGCGTAGTCGCCAAACCGTCACACCTAGGTGCTAGCCAATTTCTGCATCTGGCGCCTAGGCATCAGTTTGGCTGGTTNATTTTATTCAATGAATCTTCTAGAAAATAATTGTGGTGCGCAGTCGCCAAACCGTCACACCTAGGTGCTAGCCAATTTCTGCATCTGGCGCCTAGGCATCAGTTTGGCTGGTTTGGTACTTTACTTCAATTTAGCATGTTTTGCTCTTTTTTTGATGTATTACTCTTAAACTTTTTCTTGCACCTGAAACCAAAAAAATAAAAGTTTCCTTCATTAAAACATAATATTCTACAAAATTGAGTATAAAATGTGCATAAAAATAGACAATTTTAAGGTGGATCAATGATACGCCTAAAAATATAATTTTTTCATGTTTTATTATATAATGATATTGCACTATAAAAGTATTTTTTCTTGTGTTTTTGTTATAGGTAAATCAAATTGAAGAATTTAGAGTGATTGGAGCAAAAAGAAAAAAAATGGACCAAAACGGAGCAAACCAGAGCAAATCGGGTCTAATCGGGGCACACCGGAGCCATGAGGACCGAAACTGGACACCTAATTGTCTGTGCCCAGTGCTTAAGTGCCCAAATATGGCGCTTAGGTGGCACCAGACAGTGCCCAAAAGTCAGCGCTTAGGCGCTGATGACGGTTTTCAACATATCTTCTAGAATACTCGTCATATTTGGATGATATTTGAAGCGGTGCTTCGTGAATCTCTTGGGCAAGCCATTGGAAATGATAAAATAGAATTTCTAGATGAATTTTAGGCGGTTATATGGAGTTATGAAGAGTCACTTCAGACAGCATTTGGAAGATTCAGTGAATATGGACAATTTTGAAGAGACACTTAAGCATCTCTTGGAAAACTATAAAAAGGGCTTGGAAATGTTTTTAAAATATCTCTTGGACTCTTGAATTAATTAGATGAAGAGGAGAAGACTTGGAGAAGAAGAAGAAGGCTTGGGCGTGAGCCCCAAGTGGGGCGACAAGGTGAGAGAGAAAGAGAGAGTGTGAGAATTTTTTCTTTTCTTTTCACTTTGTTCTTAGAGAGGATTGTAAGAAGATTGCTTTTGTTATACAAGGAGAGTTTGATTTTTATCCAAGATAAGTATTTTCATTGTATTTTGATTTGAATCTAGTACTTTATTTGTATGTTTTCAAAAACTTGTCCCATGAAAAATTCTTGTTGTTTCTCAATGTGTAATAAGTAGTTTTCTTTACTCTTCACTCTTGTAATGAATTAGTATGCATGTGTAGGATATGGAATTGTGTAGAGTGTGAATATATTGTGATGATTTTACTTTGTTTATCATTTACGTGTAAAAGATCAACTTATATGTTAAAATCTGTTGTGAGAACATGTAAGATCCGGTATGGTGTTGTCTTAATCAACTATGGTAGAATCACATGAGATTATATGGACGAGAATGTAATCCATTTTTTTGAGTGCAAATAAATAGGGAAATAATCTTTGATGGGTGTAGAATTAGAGGACTTTAGAGTGACAGGCTAAAGCCCCCTAATTTGGTGTATTGTTTTAGGTTTTGATGCGAGATGTTAGCCTGCAGTTAGAGGGATAAGAGGGAACTCTAGAGTGAGAGCTAGTATCTTCCCTGCCCCGTCTTCAGAACTATTCAAACTTTAGATTAACAAATTTTCTTTATAGCATCTCTAGCAAGGGTAAAAAATATAATTTCTCTCATTTGTCGTAATCTCACTCACTGCTTGTTTTACTTTTACACATGTCACTAATTTCATTGCATGAGGAATAATAATTTTAATATATTAAACTTCACTTTTTGATTTTCATTAAGTATTTTATGTTAAGAGTAGAAGTAGAATTGTAGTGATAGTTGTAGGATATAATTAAAACCAAACCTTTATCGACCTTCCATACTAGGGTGTGTTATTCTAGACTAGAACTTCTCTTGAAAGCCGTCATTATTAACCTCGATCTCCATGAGATCGATATTCAGGGCTTAATCAGAAAGTCGTATATTATTTGATAACGATATGTATACTTGCGTAGAATCTCTACAAATATAATTGAAATCTTACTTTGCTTGGGATCAAGTTTGGGATCAAGTTTTTGGTGCCATTACCGGGGATTAAAATCTTCAAGTAGTAGTGTCCATTTCAGAAATCATTACATATAAAAAATATCAGGATCAAGTTTTTGGTGACGTTGTCGGGGATCACAACGATTGATCTTGACTTTTCGGAGAATTTTAGTTGAAGTAATTAGGCTTAGACTTGGAAAACTGTAGCGTCTTAAAAACTGTTTTTGTTGAAAAGTGTTTGTTTTTTGTTTGAAAAATTTTTGTGAAAAAATTATTTGTGTGAAAAATAAAGTGTTTGTGAAAATATTTTATAGTGTTGAATATTTTTTTTGTTTTATTTGTTTAATTGTTAATGTATTATTTGTTGTGTTGTGTATGTTAAACAAAGGATCTGCAGGAGTTGTGCCTTTTGATCCCGAGTTAGAAAAAAAGAAAAAAATGAAAAAACATGAAGGACTTGAGAAACTAGAAATGGAAATGGAAAATTTATAAAATAATAACTTAAAAAATCATCATAAACCATTGAGGGATTATGTAAATCCTACGATAGATGAAATTCACTCAAGTATACAAACCCCTGGCATAGAAGATGACTCATTTGAACTAAATCCATTGATTATCCAACTAGTGCAGAACAATCAGTTTGGGGGAACTCCTTTGGAGGATCCCTATTTACCATTATCAAATATTACTATAACTTTGTGCTACATTTTGTTACAACGACATGTCAGACGATATTTTTAGACTAAGGCTTTTTCCTTTCTCACTAAAGGATAAGGCTAAAATGTGGTTATACTCATTAACACCTGACTCTATTAAAAATTGGGAGGAGTTAACTAAGAAATTCCTAGCTAAGTATTTTTCACCTTCAAAAACTACTAAACTTAGAAACTATATTATCTCATTTTATCAATATAAAGGGGAATCAATATATGAAGCTTGGGAAAGATTTCAGGAACTCCTAAGAAAGTGTCCACACCATGCTCTGCCCAATTGCTTAATCATTCAAACTTATTACAATGGGTTAATAGGATCCCTTAGGTTTATAATTGACACTGCCGCTAGTGGATCATTGATGTCAAAATCATTTGATGTCAAAATCATTTGATGAAGAATATGCGTTAGTTGCAGAAATTGCTACAAATGAATTTCAATGGACCACTGCAAGGCTAAATAATAAAAAGGTAGGCAACGTTCATGATACTGATGTGATTGCAATTATTTTATCTTAGGTTGATGCAATATCAAGGAAGCTGGACCAATTTGGAATGAACCAGCCTCAATTTACTACAGTGAGTGAGGAAATTTCATTAGGGCATATGATTAATTCTAACTTATCATATGAGACTTTAAATACCATAAACAACCCATATTCTAAATTTTACAACCCAGGTTAGAAGAGTCATCCTAATTTTAACTAGCATCATACTACTGGGGGTAGAAACCAACAATGAGAAAATAATCATGCAAATTCTAATGGAAGTTTGAATAATTAAGGGAACACAAACTGTAGACCTTCATATCCATTGGACTCTAACAATGACCAACAACTTGAGGATAAGAAGAGGTTTATAGAAGAAGTGGTATTGCAAATGGGAAACCAGTTGCAAGGTCAAAATGCTGTGATTAGACACATAAAGAATCAATTGGAACAAATTGCTAATTCACTTAGCAATATAACCCAAAGAACACTTTCTAGCAACACTGAGATCAACCCTAAAGAGAAAAATGATGAAAAATAGATGTTGTCCAATTAAGAAGTGGAAGAGAGATAAAGGATGTGGTTAGAAAAGAAAAAAAAAGTTTTGAGAGAAATAAAGAAAACTTAAAGACCTAAAAAACATGTTTCTAAGGATCAGGAAAATTTAATATCTCTAACTAAAACTAACTTAAAAAACCAATTTAAAAAGACCACAAGCTTCATTTCCTCAAAAACTTAGACAGTATGAATTGGATAAACAATTTTTAAAGTTCATAGAAGCACTTATGAAGTTACGATAAATATTCCTTTCTCTAAAGCTTTGGAACAAATACCAAGTTATGCAAAGTTTATGAAGGAGATATTAAACAAGAAACGAAAATTTGGGGATTACGAGACAGTTGCACTAAGTGAGGAGTGTAGCGCTATATTTTAGAAAAAGCTTCCTAAAAAACTTAAAGAACCTTCTAGCTTAACAATTCCATGTGTATTTGGAGAAAGATTATGTGGAAAACTTTTTACAATTTAAGATCGACCATTAATGTGATTCCTCTATTAATATTTAGAAGGTTAGATTTAACCGATATTTCTCCCACTACTGTAACCCTTTAGGTAACTGATCGATATATCATTTATCCAGAAAGGGGTTATAGAAGAAGTGCTTGTTAAAGTGGATAAATTTATCTTTCTTATGGACTTTATTGTATTAGATATGGAGGATGATAAAGAAAATCCAATTATTTTGGGGAGACCTTTTCTTATTACTGGACAAGTTATGATAGATGTGCAAAAAGGAAAGTTGACTATGAATATTAATGACCATGAAGCCATTTTTGATGTTTTAAAGAGTATGAATTTTCCAGCTAAGAGAAAAAATGATGATTGTTTTTGGGTTGATGAAATTGATTATCTAAGTAAAGATCATTTCCAAGAAAGTTTTGACTTAATAGATGATATCAAAATGGACTTTCATAATGAGTTGAAAAAGTTTTTTAAAGAAGACTGTATGTATGTTCAAGAGAGGTGTGAAATGATGGACATTATCAAAAATAGTAAACTTTTAATTCCTTCGGTTGAACAGTCTCATGAATTTAAGATGAATCTACCCCATACAATATTAAAGCCTACCTACTTAGGGAATTCATTTACACCATCAGTCTTTATATCTTCAAATTCGACTCAATCACAAGGAGAACCTGAATTGAATAATGAGTATATTCTGTGGTATTAAAAATCACTGAATGGCATATTATGTGGTATACAAACAAAATGAATGAGATTCTGATGCTGGGGCAACCAAAGTAAGCATTGGATACATTGGGTCGTTGATTTTAGACCAAGCGCTTTGTGGGAGGCAACCCATGGTTATTTTTGTTATCTGTTTAGTGTGATTGTTGTTATGTTGGATTGGATAATAGTGAGATGTTGGACTTTGATTCATGTTTGATTTGTAAGAGTGGATTGGATTAATGTTGTGAGGTAATTCCTTCGTCACGACTAGTTTTGTATATGATTTTTGGTAGTAGCAGGTTGACGAGTGTGTTACAACTTAGTTCTTAACCATAACTGAGCATTACCATGAATGCATATAGAGTTTGAACTTGGACTACTCCATGTCAACTCTATTACTTCATTTATCTAACTTTTTTCTTCACTGAGTAAGGTCATGAACTTACTTAGTGAACAACATTTGGATATACTGCACTATTTTTATTTACTAGAGTGTGTATACTTTAGACTTAGAGTGACTTGGAAATTGGCAACACATGAGGGAATTATGGTCCATGGGTGATAACCATATAAAGTTCTATAATGGGTGTAGTTTCTTTTGTTAGAAATTGAAAGTAAGGAGGGGAAATGTGAGTAGAAGGGTAATCAAATTAACCTCAGTTGTTGTTTGTTTATGATTTGTGAGTCTATGTATTGGAGTTTGTGTGTCTTTGTTTGTGAGTCAAGTTGAATGAGTCATTGGAGATGACAAAACTTATCTAAATATTTTAAACTTGTTAGCAATCAACAATTCCTTTATAAAGTTTAAAATGTGTTATTGTTTAATCTTCAGTTTGTACCTCTTCTACTATTTAAAATTCCTTTATAGTGTTATGTCAAGCATGTTTAGGCTAGATTTACTTTCTACTGTAATATTCTACCATGTGGTATTTGTTAATATTTTTGTAGGATGTGTAGTAAATTGTAAAAGTCATATTTTCTTACCGAATATTTTTGTACTTCATTGTTACACATGTTTGAGCTTAAGTTTGGGGGGGAAAAAATGTTTCAAATTTAAACCTTACATGTTTTCAAAAGTACTACAAATAAGTTTGTATTTTATTTTTAATGATTATTGTTATGTAGAGTTATCTTAAGGATGTTAGAATTTTAAGTATAGAAATGGAGTAGAAAAACATAGTTGATAATTTTAGTGAAAAGAGTGAACCTAGAATTAAAGATATTTATCAGAGAGCTTGGGAAAATGAATAACTATCTTTAGTAGGAAGACTTGTATTTTAAAAAACTAAGGATTCTTATAATTTTTATTTTCAAACTTTTAAGGCTCTCTTAGAAAGTATTTTTTAAAAAAATATATACATCTTTTCAAGTGAGGGAAAGTGATAAGTTTTAACTTTAGAGGAGGATAGTGGAAAAATTTTTAAGTACTTCTCGAGGTATAGTACTCCTCATATAAAAAAAGAAGAAAAAAATAATGGTTCAAAAAGATCCTGAAAAAAAATGAAAAAAGGAAATAAAAAAGAAAAAAAGAAAGTGAGGAGAGGTTCTAATCTAAAATTGGTTTCACTTGAATCTTTCTAGAGTAAAGAACTTAGAACAATCTTAAGCTTACTTTTGCTACTTATATTAGTAAAAATTATTTTAAAGAGAGTTCTTAAGTTTAGAAAGTAAAGTTGATAGGATCCGAAGTTTGAAAAATTAGAATATATTTCTAAATTAGATAGGAAAATAAATTCCCAAGTTTGATGATAAATATTTTAAACCCTAGGCTAATCTGATTCACTAGAATTTCTTCTAATTTGAACTATCACATTTTTAGAACAAAATTTTAGCATTCTAAAGGATGACCCATTAACTCTAATCTACATAAGTTATTTTGAAAATGTAGTATTACTTGAGGACAAGTAATGTTTAAGTTTGGGGAATTTTGATACGCCTAAAAATGTACTATTTTTCTTGCTTTATTTTATAATGATATTGCACTTTGAAGGTATGTTTTCTTGTGTTTTTGGTTGTAGGTACATCAAATTGAAGAATTTGGAGAGATTGGAGCAAAATGAACAATAATTGACCAAAACGGAGCAAACCGGAGCAAATCATGTCAAATCGCGGCACACGAGAGCCATGAGGACCGAAACTAGGAACTTAAGTGTCTGTCCCCAGCACTTATATGGCGCTTAGGTGCCAGCAGACAGAGTGGGAGGTGCTTAAGTGCCCAAAAGTTGGCGCTTAGACATCGGTGACGGTTTTCAACATATCTTCTAGAATATACATCAGATTTGGACAATTTTTGAAGCGGTGCTTCATGCATCTCTTGGGAAATTTGTTGGAAATGATAAAATGGACTTTCTAGAAAAATTTTGGGAGGTTATATGGAGTTATAAAAAGTCACTTCAGACAGCATTTGGAAGATTCAATGAATATGGACAGGTTTGAAGAGACTAAAGCATCTCTTGGGAAATTATAAAAAAAACTTGGAAATGTTTTTAAAATATCTCTTGGACTCTTGAACTAATTAGAAGAGGAGAAGAAGACTTGGAGAAGAAGAAGAAGGCTTGGGCGTGAGCCCCAAGTGGGGCGACAAGGTGAGAGAGAAAGAGAGAGTGTGAGAATTTCTTCTTTTCTTTTCACTTTATTCTTGGAGAGGATTGTAAGGAGATTTCTTTTGATATACAAGGAGAGTTTGATTTTAATCCAAGATAAGTATTTTCATTGTATTTTGATTTGAATCTAGTACTTTTTTTTGTATGTTTTCAAAGACTTGTCCAATGAAAAGTTCTTATTGTTTCTCAATGTGTAGTGAGTTGTTTTCCTTACTCTTCCCTCTTGTAATGAATTAGTATGCATGTGTAGGATATAGAATTGTGTAGAGTTAGAATATATTGTGATGATTTTACTTTATTCTTCATTTACATTTAAAATTGATCAAATTGAATGTTAAAATCTATTGTGAGAACATGTGAGATCTGGGATGATGTTGTCTCAATCAACTGTGGTAGAATCACGTGATATTATATGGATGTGAATGTAGTCCATATTTTTTAGTGCAAATAAATAAGGAAATAATCTTTGATAGGTGTAGAATTATAGGACTTTAGAGTGATAGGTTGAAGCCCCATAATTTGGTCAATTATTTTAGGTTTTGATGTGAGATGTTAGCCTCTAAGTGGAGGGATAAGAGTGAACTCTAAAGTGAGAGCTAGCATCATGCCTGCTTAGCTCATCTTCAAAACTGTTTAAACTTTAGATTAACCAATGTTCTTTATAGCATCTCTAGTAAGGGTAAAGAATATGTTTGCTTCTATTTGTCACAATCTCACTCACTACTTGTTTTACTTTCACACGTGTCACCAATTTCATTGCATGAGGAAGAATATTTTTAATATATTAAACTCTACTTTCTTATTTTCACTAAGTATTTTTTTTTAAGAGTAGAGGTAGAATTACAGTTATAGTTATAGGATATAATTAAAACCAAATCTTTATCGACCTTCCAAGCTAGGGCGTGTTATTCTAGACTAGAACTTCTCTTGAAATCCGTCGTGATTAACCTCGATCTCTATGAGATCAATATTTGGGGATTAATCAGAAAGCCCTATATTACTTGATAACGATATATATATATTTGTGTAGAATCCCTTAATATATAATTGAAATCTTACTTTGCTTGGGATCTAGTTTGGGATCAAGTTTTTGGTGTCATTACCGGTGATTAAAATCTTGAAGAGGTGGTGTCAACTTCAGAAATCCTTACATATAAAAAATACCAGGATTAATCAACTCCCCCAAACTTAAACGTTACTTGTCCTCAAGTAACCTTTCTTACTATATATAAAAAGTATAGCTCATGGGAGTGAGCTTTAAAATTGAAGTTTCTATAATTTTTGTTTTATAAATGCAATAGTGAAACTTTAGAAAGATTTTTAATAACATAGTTTAAAACTAGAACGTAAAAATATTTAGTAGTAGAGTATAAGAATTCTGGTTTTATATTAAATTGCCTACTATTCAACACTTATTTTTCAAACTAGAATGTAAAAGAATACTCTATAAAAACTTGATCGAGACTTTAGTAGGCATATGAAACACTTATTTTTCAAACTAGAATGTAAAAGAATACTCTATGAAAACTACTACTAAATATTTTTAAACTTGATTACTCTATGGTCTGCCACCTACGATTGAGACTTTAGTCGAGTTTAAAAGTTTTTATTTGTAATGTAAAAGAATACTCTAACGCATATCTCGTTATAAGCAAAAGAGTAACAATAGTAACATTTAAAATAAAAGTACAGAGAAACAAAACATACATAAAGAGTCCAACAAGAGAAATATCTAAAAAACAAAACTTCTAGAGAAAAAAAAGTCTAATCAGAATCAAAGGGGTTATCTTCCTCCTCCTCATCTTCATTAGATTCAAAGGAGATATCTTCATCCATAGACTTGCAACTCTCAGAAGGCGTAAATCGAGGGCATGTAGGAAATTCAACAGACTGATCTCCCTTCATGAATTTCATTAATGCCTCATCATAANATATTTTTCTTGCACCTGAAACCAAAAAAATAAAAGTTTCCTTCATTAAAACATAATATTCTAAAAAATTGAGTATAAAATGAGCATAAAAATAGACAATTTTAAGGTGGATCAATGATACGCCTAAAACTATAATTTTTTCATGTTTTATTTTATAATGATATTGCACTTTAAAAGTATTTTTTATTGTGTTTTTGGTTATGGGTAAATCAAATTGAAGAATTTAGAGTGATTGGAGCAAAAAGAAAAAAAAAGGACCAAAACGGAGCAAACCAGAGCAAATCGGGTCTAATTGGGGCACACCGGAGCCATGAGGACCGAAACTGGACACTTAATTGTCTATGCCCAGTGCTTAAGTGCCCAAATATGGCGCTTAGGTGCCACCAGACAGTGCCCAAAAGTCAGCGCTTAGGCGCCGATGACGGTTTTCAACATATCTTCTAGAATACTCGTCATATTTGGATGATATTTGAAGCGATGCTTCGTGAATATCTTGGGAAAGCCATTGTAAATGATAAAATAGAATTTCTAGATGAATTTTAGGCGGTTATATGGAGTTATGAAGAGTCACTTCAGACAGCATTTGGAAGATTCAGTGAATATGGACAATTTTGAAGAGACACTTAAGCATCTCTTGGAAAACTATAAAAAGGGCTTGGAAATGTTTTTAAAATATCTCTTGGACTCTTGAATTAATTAGATGAAGAGGAGAAGACTTGGAGAAGAAGAAGAAGGCTTGGGCGTGAGCCCCAAGTGGGGCGACAAGGTGAGAGAGAAAGAGAGAGTGTGAGAATTTTTTCTTTTCTTTTCACTTTGTTCTTAGAGAGGATTGTAAGAAGATTGCTTTTTTTATACAAGGAGAGTTTGATTTTTATCCAAGATAAATATTTTCATTGTATTTTGATTTGAATCTAGTACTTTATTTGTATGTTTTCAAAGACTTGTCCCATGAAAAATTCTTGTTGTTTCTCAATGTGTAATAAGTAGTTTTCTTTACTCTTCACTCTTGTAATGAATTAGTATGCATGTGTAGGATATGGAATTGTGTAGAGTGTGAATATATTGTGATGATTTTACTTTGTTTATCATTTACGTGTAAAAGATCAACTTATATGTTAAAATCTGTTGTGAGAACATGTAAGATCCGGTATGGTGTTGTCTCAATCAATTATGGTAGAATCACATGAGATTATATAAACGAGAATGTACTCCATATTTTTGAGTGCAAATAAATAGGAAAATATTCTTTGATGGGTGTAGAATTAGAGGACTTTAGAGTGACAGGCTAAAGCCCCCTAATTTGGTGGATTGTTTTAGGTTTTGATGCGAGATGTTAGCCTGCAGTTGGAGGGATAAGAGGGAACTCTAGAGTGAGAGCTAGTATTTTCCCTGCCTAGCCCGTCTTCAGAACTATTCAAACTTTAGATTAACAAATGTTCTTTATAGCATCTCTAGCAAGGGTAAAAAATATAATTTCTCTCATTTGTCATAATCTCACTCACTGCTTGTTTTACTTTTACACATGTCACTAATTTCATTGCATGAGGAATAATAATTTTAATATATTAAACTCCACTTTTTGATTTTCATTAAGTATTTTAGTTTAAGAGTAGAAGTAGAATTGTAGTGATAGTTGCAGGATATAATCAAAACCAAACCTTTATCGACCTTCCATGCTAGGGCGTGTTATTCTAGACTAGAACTTCTCTTGAAAGCCGTCGTGATTAACCTCGATCTCGATGGGATCGATATTCAGGGCTTAATCAGAAAGTCTTATATTACTTGATAACGATATGTATACTTGTGTAGAATCTCTACAAATATAATTGAAATCTTACATTGCTTGGGATCAAGTTTGGGATCAAGTTTTTGGTGCCATTACCGGGGATTAAAATCTTCAAGTAGTAGTGTCCACTTCAGAAATCATTACATATAAAAAATACCAGGATCAAGTTTTTGGTGACGTTGCCGGGGATGACAACGATTGATCTTGACTTTTCGGAGAATTTTAGTTGAAGTAATTAGGCTTAGACTTGGAAAACTGTAGTGTCTTAAAAACTATTTTTGTGTGAAAAGTGTTTGTTTTTTGTTTGAAAAATTTTTGTGAAAAGATTATTTGTGTGAAAAATAAAGTGTTTGTGAAAATATTTTATAGTGTTGAATATTTTCTTTTTATTTGTTTAATTGTTAATGTATTGTTTGTTGTGTTGTGTATGCTAAACAAAGGATCTGCAGGACTTGTGCCTTTTGATCCCGAGTTAGAAAAAAAGAAAAAAATGAAAAAAACATGAAGGACTTGAGAAACTAGAAATGGAAATGGAAAATATTTAAAATAATAACTTAAAAAATCATCATAAACCATTGAGGGATTATGTAAATCCTACGATAGATGAAATTCACTCAAGTATACAAACCCCTGTCATAGAAGATGACTCATTTGAACTAAATCCATTGATTATCCTACTAGTGCAGAACAATCAGTTTGGGGGAACTCCTTTGGAGGATCCCTATTTACACTTATCAATCTTTACTATAACTTTGTGCTACATTTTGTTACAACGGCATGTCAAAAGATATTGTTAGACTAAGGCTTTTTCCTTTCTCACTAAGGGATAAGGCTAAAATGTGGTTATACTCATTAGCACCTGACTCTATTAAAAATTGGGAGGAGTTAACTAAGAAATTCCTAGCTAAGTATTTTTCACCTTCAAAGACTACTAAACTTAGAAACAATATTATCTCATTTTATCAATATAAAGGGGAATCAATATATGAAGCTTGGGCAAGATTTCAGGAACTCCTAAGAAAGTGTCCACACCATGCTCTGCCCAATTGCTTAATCATTCAAACTTATTACAATGGGTTAGTAGGATCCCTTAGGTTTATAATTGACACTGCCACTAGTGGATCATTGATGTCAAAATCATTTGATGAAGAATATGCGTTAGTTGGAGAAATTGCTACAAATGAATTTCAATGGACCACTGCAAGGGTAAATAATAAAAAGGTAGCCAATGTTCATGATACTGATGCGATTGCAATTATTTTATCTTAGGTTGCTGCAATATCAAGGAAGCTGGACCAATTTGGAATGAACCAGCCTCAATTTACTATAGTAAGTGAGGAAAGTTCATTAGGGAATATGATTAATTCTAACTTATCATATGAGACTTTAAATACCATAAACAACCCATATTCTAAATTTTACAACTCAGGTTAGAAGAGTCATCCTAATTTTAACTAGCATCATACTACTGGGGGTGGAAACCAACAATGAGAAAATAATCATGCAAAATCTAATGGAAGTTGGAATAATCAAGGGAACACAAACTGTAGACCTTCATATCCATTGGACTCTAACAATGGTCAACAACTTGAGGATAAGAAGAGGTTTATAGAAGAAGTGATATTGTAAATGGGAAACCAGTTGCAAGGTCAAAATGCTGTGATTAGACACATAAAGAATCAATTGGAACAAATTGCTAATTCACTTAGCAATATAACCCAAAGAACACTTTCTAGCAACACTGAGATCAACCCTAAAGAGAAAAATGATGAAAAATAGATGTTGTCCAATTAAGAAGTGGAAGAGAGATAAAGGATGTGGTTAGAAAAGAAAAAAAAAGTTTTGAGAGAAATAAAGAAAACTTAAAGACCTAAAAAACATGTTTCTAAGGATCAGGAAAATTTAATATCTCTAACTAAAACTAACTTAAAAAACCAATTTAAAAAGACCACAAGCTTCATTTCCTCAAAAACTTAGACAGTATGAATTGGATAAACAATTTTTAAAGTTCATAGAAGCACTTATGAAGTTACGATAAATATTCCTTTCTCTAAAGCTTTGGAACAAATACCAAGTTATGCAAAGTTTATGAAGGAGATATTAAACAAGAAACGAAAATTTGGGGATTACGAGACAGTTGCACTAAGTGAGGAGTGTAGCGCTATATTTTAGAAAAAGCTTCCTAAAAAACTTAAAGAACCTTCTAGCTTAGCAATTCCTTGTGTATTTGGAGAAAGATTATGTGGAAAACTTTTTACAATTTAGGATCGACCATTAATGTGATTCCTCTATTAATATTTAGAAGGTTAGGTTTAACCGATATTTCTCCCACTACTGTAACCCTTTAGGTAACTGATCGATATATCATTTATCCAGAAAGGGGTTATAGAAGATGTGCTTGTTAAAGTGGATAAATTTATCTTTCCTATGGACTTTATTGTATTAGATATGGAGGAAGATAAAAAATATCCCATTATTTTGGGGAGACCTTTTCTTGTTGCTGGACAAGCTATGATAGATGTGCAAAATCAAATTATTTTGGGGAGACCTTTTCTTATTACTTGACAAGCTATGATAGATGTACAAAAAGGAAAGTTGACTATGAATATTAATGACCATGAAGCCATTTTTGATTCTTTAAAGAGTATGAATTATCCAGCTAAGAGAAAAGATGATGATTATTTTTGGGTTGATGAAATTGATTATCTAAGTAAAGACCATTTCCAAGAAAGTTTTGACTTAATAGATGAGATCAAAATGGACTTTCATAATGAGTTGAAAACGTTTTTTAAAGAAGACTGTATGTATGTTCAAGAGAGGTGTGAAATGATGGACATTATCGAAAATAGTAAACTTTTAATTCCTTCGGTTGAACAGTCTCATGAATTTAAGATGAATCTACCCCATACAATATTAAAGCCTACCTACTTAGGGAATTCATCTAGACCATCAGTCTTTATATCTTCAGATTCAACTCAATCACAAGAAGAACCTGAATTGAATAATAAAAATAGTAGAAGATCTCCTAAGAAAGAGGTATTAAAAATCACTGAATGACATATTCCTGTGGTATACAGACAAAATGAATGAGATTCTGATGTTAGGGCAACCAAAGTAAGCATTGGATACATCGGGTCGTTGATGTTAGACCAAGCGTTTTGTGGGAGGCAACCCATGGTTATTTTTGTTATCTGTTTAGTGTGATTGTTGTTATGTTGGATTGCATAATAGTGAGATGTTGGACCTTGATCCATGTTTGGTTTGTAAGAGTGGATTGGATTAATGTTGTGAGGTAATTCCTTCGTCACAACTAGATTTGTATATGATTTTAGGTAGTCGCAGGTTGACGAGTCTGTTACAACTTAGTTCTTAACCATAACTGAGCATTACCATGAATGCATATAGAGTTTGAACTTGGACTACTCCATGTCAACTCTATTACTTCATTTATCTAACTTTTTTCTTCACTGAGTAAGGTCATGAACTTACTTAGTGAACAACATTTGGATATACTGCACTATTTTTATTTACTAGAGTGTGTATACTTTAGACTTAGAGTGACTTGGAAATTGGCAGCACATGAGGGAATTATGGTCCATGGGTGATAACCATATAAAGTTCTTTAATGGGTGTAGTTTCTTTTGTTAGAAATTGAAATTAAGGAGGGGAAATGTGAGTAGAAGGGTAATCAAATTAACCTTAGTTGTTGGTTGTTTATGATTTGTGAGTCTATGTATTGGAGTTTGTGTGTCTTTGTTTGTGAGTCAAGTTGAATGAGTCATTGGAGATGACAAAACTTATCTAAATATTTTAAACTTGTTAGCAATCAACAATTCCTTTATAAAGTTTAAAATGTGTTATTGTTTAATCTTCAGTTTGTACCTCTTCTACTATTTAAAATTCCTTCATAGTGTTATGTCAAGCATGTTTTGGCTAGATTTACTTTCTACTGTAATATTCTACCATGTGGTATTTGTTAATATTTTTGTAGGATGTGTAGTAAATCGTAAAAGTCTTATTTCCTTAGCGAATATTTTTGTACTTCATTGTTACACATGTTTGAGCTTAAGTTTGGGGGGAAAAAATGTTTCAAATTTAAACCNTGTAAAAGTCATATTTTCTTACCGAATATTTTTGTACTTCATTGTTACACATGTTTGAGCTTAAGTTTGGGGGGGAAAAAATGTTTCAAATTTAAACCTTACATGTTTTCAAAAGTACTACAAATAAGTTTGTATTTTATTTTTAATGATTATTGTTATGTAGAGTTATCTTAAGGATGTTAGAATTTTAAGTATAGAAATGGAGTAGAAAAACATAGTTGATAANATCTTTTCAAAAGTACTACAAATAAGTTTGTAATTTATTTTTAATGATTAATGTTATGTAGAGTTATCTTAAGGATGTTAGAATTTTAAGTATAGAAATGGAGTAGAAAAACATAGTTGATAATTTTAGTGAAAAGAGTGAACCTAGAATTAAAGATATTTATCAGAGAGCTTGGGAAAATGAATAAATATCTTTAGTAGGAAGACTTGTATTTTAAAAAACTAAGGATTCTTATAATTTTTATTTTCAAACATTTAAGGCTCTCTTAGAAAGTATTTTTTAAGAAAATATATACATCTTTTCAAGTGAGGGAAAGTGATAAGTTTTAACTTTAGAGGAGGATGGTTGAAAAATTTTTAAGTACTTCTCGAGGTATAGTAATCCTCATATAAAAAAAGAAGAAAAAAATAATGGATCAAAAAGATCCTGAAAAAAAAAGAAAAAAAGAAAGTGAGGAGAAGCTTGAGGAGAGGTTCTAATCTAAAATTGGTTTCACTTGAATCTTTCTAGAGTAAAGAACTTAGAACAATCTTAANTTTTAAGGCTCTCTTAGAAAGTATTTTTTAAAAAAATATATACATCTTTTCAAGTGAGGGAAAGTGATAAGTTTTAACTTTAGAGGAGGATAGTGGAAAAATTTTTAAGTACTTCTCGAGGTATAGTACTCCTCATATAAAAAAAGAAGAAAAAAATAATGGTTCAAAAAGATCCTGAAAAAAAATGAAAAAAGGAAATAAAAAAGAAAAAAAGAAAGTGAGGAGAGGTTCTAATCTAAAATTGGTTTCACTTGAATCTTTCTAGAGTAAAGAACTTAGAACAATCTTAAGCTTACTTTTGCTACTTATATTAGTAAAAATTATTTTAAAGAGAGTTCTTAAGTTTAGAAAGTAAAGTTGATAGGATCCGAAGTTTGAAAAATTAGCATATATTTCTAAATTAGATAGGAAAATAAATTCCCAAGTTTGATGATAAATATTTTAAACCCTATGCTAATCTGATTCACTAGAATTTCTTCTAATTTGAACTATCACATTTTTAGAACAAAATTTTAGCATTCTAAAGGATGACCCATTAACTCTAATCTACATAAGTTATTTTGAAAATGTAGTATTACTTTCAGTTTAGGGAATTTTGATACGCCTAAAAATGTACTATTTTTCATGCTTTATTTTATAATGATATTGCACTTTGAAGGTATGTTTTCTTGTGTTTTTGGTTGTAGGTACATCAAATTGAAGAATTTGGAGAGAATGGAGCAAAATGAACAATAATTGACCAAAACGGAGCAAACCGGAGCAAATCATGTCAAATCACAACACACGAGAGCCATGAGGACCGAAATTGGGAACTTAAGTGTCTGTGCCCAGCACTTATATGGCGCTTAGGTGCGAGCAGACAGAGAGGGAGGTGCTTAAGTGCCCAAAAGTTGGCGCTTAGACATCGGTGAGGGTTTTCAACATATCTTCTAGAATATACGTCAGATTTGGACAATTTTTGAAGCGGTGCTTCATGCATCTCTTGGGAAATTTGTTGGAAATGATAAAATGGACTTTCTAGAAAAATTTTGGGAGGTTATATGGAGTTACGAAAAGTCACTTCAGACAGCATTTGGAAGATTCAATGAATATGGACATGTTTGAAGAGACTTAAGCATCTCTTGGGAGATTATAAAAAAAACTTGGAAATGTTTTTAAAATATCTCTTGGACTCTTGAATTAATTAGAAGAGGAGAAGAAGACTTGGAGAAGAAGAAGAAGGCTTGGGCGTGAGCCCCAAGTGGGGCGACAAGGTGAGAGAGAAAGAGAGAGTGTGAGAATTTCTTCTTTTCTTTTCACTTTGTTTCTTGGGAGGAATTGTAGAAGATTTCTTTTGCTATACAAGGAGAGTTTGATTTTAATCCAAGATAAGTATTTTCATTGTATTTTGATTTGAATCTAGTACTTTTTTTTGTATGTTTTCAAAGACTTGTCCAATGAAAAGTTCTTATTGTTTCTCAATGTGTAGTGAGTTGTTTTCCTTACTCTTCCCTCTTGTAATGAATTAGTATGCATGTGTAGGATATAGAATCGTGTAGAGTTAGAATATATTGTGATGATTTTACTTTGTTCTTCATTTACATTTAAAATTGATCAACTTGCATGTTAAAATCTATTGTGAGAACATGTGAGATCTGGGATGATGTTGTCTCAATCAACTGTGGTAGAATCACGTGATATTATATGGATGTGAATGTAGTCCATATTTTTTAGTGCAAATAAATAAGGAAATAATCTTTGATAGGTGTAGAATTATAGGACTTTAGAGTGATAGGCTAAAGCCCCATAATTTGGTCAATTATTTTAGGTTTTGATGTGAGATGTTAGCCTCTAGGTGGAGGGATAAGAGTGAACTCTAAAGTGAGAGCTAGCATCATGCCTGCCTAGCTCATCTTCAAAACTGTTTAAACTTTAGATTAACCAATGTTCTTTATAGCATCTCTAGTAAGGGTAAAGAATATATTTGCTTCTATTTGTCACAATCTCACTCACTACTTGTTTTACTTTCACACGTGTCACTAATTTCATTGCATGAGGAAGAATATTTTTAATATATTAAACTCTACTTTCTTATTTTCACTAAGTATTTTTTTTAAGAGTAGAGGTAGAATTACAGTTATAGTTGTAGGATATAATCAAAACCAAATCTTTATCGACCTTCCAAGCTAGGGCGTGTTATTCTAGACTAGAACTTCTCTTGAAATCCGTCGTGATTAACCTCGATCTCTATGAGATCAATATTTGGGGATTAATCAGAAAGCCCTATATTACTTGATAACGATATATATATTTGTGTAGAATCCCTTAATATATAATTGAAATCTTACTTTGCTTGGGATCAAGATTGGGATCAAGTTTTTGGTGTCATTACCAGTGATTAAAATTTTGAAGAGGTGGTGTCAACTTCAGAAATCCTTACATATAAAAAATACCAGGATCAATCAACTCCCCCAAACTTAAACGTTACTTGTCCTCAAGTAACATTTCTTACTATATATAAAAAAGTATAGCTCATGGGAGTGAGCTTTAAAATTAAAGTTTCTATAATTTTTGTTTTATAAATGCAATAGTGAAACTTTAGAAAGATTTTTAATAACATAGTTTAAAACTAGAACGTAAAAATATTTAGTAGTAGAGTATAAGAATTCTGGTTTTATATTAAATTGCCTACTATTCAACACTTATTTTTAAAACCAGAATGTAAAAGAATACTCTATAAAAACTACTACTAAATATTTTTAAACTTGATTACTCTATGGTCTGCCACCTACGATTGAGACTTTAGTCGAGTTTANGATAATAGGCTTCCTAATATATCGAATATTTTTGCATATTTTTGATCTCCCATAATGTATGAAAAATCCATAGTGAAATTGCAAAATAACTATGCCAAAATGTAGATCTAACCTCGAGAAGATGAAATCTAGTGGTTTCTAGCCAAGAAACTTGAAGATCAGAGCTCTATGAAGCACCCTAGGGCAGATTTTTGTGAAAAATAGGAAGAAGGGGCTTGGGCATCAAAAATGGTGTGGGTTCGGTTTAATAGGTGAAAATTTTAAGTTTCAGCCAATTCAGCTGAACTGACGCCTAAGTGCGGGTTTTGGCATCCAGGCACCAAGTTGTACGGATGGTTTGGCGCTTAGGCACCAGTTTTGGCGTCTAGGCAACAGAACTGAAATTATTTTTTTCCTTGGGTTTTAAGAATATCACAGTAGGACTAACCCTTTTAAATCAAAATTTTTCATTAATTTAACATCACACCTCATGTTTATTATTTCCCCAACATCTTTTGTCTTCCAATTTTTAATTCAAAACTAATTCCAACATTCTAACCAGGATTTACACAAACATAACATTCATTAATAAACTTTCAAACAACAATAAAAAACACAATTAAGCAAACCAAAACAAGCAAACTAACACACAATCAACAACAAGTTAAAGTAGCACACATAACACATCCTTTACTAAAGTAAACANCAGAAGCAAAAGGTGTACCTTAAACTCTATCTCTATGTCATCCGTACACATCAAATTTAGACTTCCCTATGGGCTTAAGTGGCTTCAACTGCTCTTCCCAATGTTCAAACTTTAGTCTAGAGTCTTTGCAAATAGTCAACATCAAAGGTGGAAATCCAAGATCTGAAGTAGTATTAGCTCTCGCAAAAGAAATAATAGCTACATAAATAATAGAGCCAACAACTATAGGTTTCCTCTCCTGAATGCAGTAGTTAAATATAGCTATTTATCTAGTTACTTCACTTAAATGATTTGAAGGAAGAAGGCGAGCAGAATTAAAATAATGTCATGCCTTTAAAGTGACATTGAGCTTAGAAGAAGAAAAAATTACCTTATGATCATTCTGAATCTTTCAGGCTCCACGTCCATCAGTCAAATATGCCACGACTTGATCTAACTCTACCTCAAATGGAATGAACTCTGAATAGAAACAATCAATCGCAGGTGGCAGACCATATATCACATTAATCCTCTCAGCAGTAAACTTTACTCCTCTACCTCGAACAAGCACACCGTCATCATCTACTTCAAGTCAGTTTGCATAAAATTCTCAAACCATAGCGATGACGACAATAACAGTAAAATAATAGAACTTTTCTCATTGATGTGCCACAATAACATTCTCTATAGCTCTACTAGGTCTATAACAACTTCGCTCCAAAATANTTCATCATCTACTTTAAGTCAGTTTGCATAAAATTCTCAAACCATAGCGATGACGACAATAGCAGTAAAATAATAGAAATTTTCTCATTGATGTGCCACAATAACATTCTCTATAGCTCTACTAGGTCTATAACAACTTCGCTCCAAAATAAATTTTCTCGAAGCGAATTCGTTGTAACAAATTTGTTTATAAAAGTTGAAAATTTTGACATTATCATAGGATTACTTTCCCCTTCCTCGCTTTGTCTTAGGAGCCATCTAAAATAAATTTGAAGAAAAATTCCAACAAATTTCAAAATTAACATAATAGGCTTCTTAATATATTGAATATTTTTGCATATTTTTTATCTCCCATAATGTATGAAAAATCCATAGTGAAATTGCAAAATAATTATGCTAAAATGTAGATCTAACCTCGAGAAGATGAAATCTAGTGGTTTCTAGCCAAGAAACTTGATGATCAGAGCTCTATGAAGCACCCTAGGGCAGATTTTTGTGAAAAATAGGAAGAAGAAGGGGCTTGGGCATCAAAAATGGTGTGGGTTCGGTTTAATAGGTGAAAATTTGGAGTTTCAGCCAAGTCAGCTCAACCGACGCCTAAGCGCGGGTTTTGGCGTCTAGGCACCAAGCTGTACGGATGGTTTGGCGCTTAGGCGCCAGTTTTGGCGTCTAGGCAACAGAACTGAAATTATTTTTTTCCTTGGGTTTTAAGAATATCACAGTAGGACTAACCCTTTTAAATCAAAGTTTTTCATTTATTTAACATCACACCTCATGTTTATTATTTCCACAACATCTTTTGTCTTCCAATTTTTAATTCAAAACTAATTCCAACATTCAAACTAGGATTTACACAAACATAACATTCATTAATAAACTTTCAAACAACCGTAAAAAACACAATTAAGCAAACCAACACAAGCAAACTAACACACAATCAACAACAAGTTAAAGTAGCACACNTAGAAGCAAAAGGTGCACCTTAAACTCTATCTCTATGTCATCCGTACACATCAAATTTAGCATTCCCTATGGGCTTAAGTGGCTTCAACTGCTCTTCCCAATGTTCAAACTTTAGTCTAGAGTCTTTGCAAATAGTCAACATCAAAGGTGGAAATCCAAGATCTAAAGTAGTACTAGCTCTCGCAAAAGAAATAATAGCTTCATAAATAATAGAGCCAACAACTATAGGTTTCCTCTACTGAATGTAGTAGTTAAATATAGCTATTTATCTAGTTACTTCACTTGAATGATTTGAAGGAAGAAGGCGAGCATAATTAAAATAATGTCATGCCTTTAAAGTGACATTGAGCTTAGAAGAAGAAAAAATTACCTTATGATCATTCTGAATCTTTCAGGCTCCACGTCCATCAGTCAAATATGCCACGACTTGATCTAACTCTACCTCAAATGGAATGAACTCTGAATAGAAACAATCAATCGCAGGTGGCAGACCATATATCACATTAATCCTCTCAGCAGTAAACTCTACTCCTCTACCTCGAACAAGCACACCTTCATCATCTACTTTAAGTCAGTTTGCATAAAATTCTCAAACCATAGCGATGACGACAATAGCAGTAAAATAATAGAAATTTTCTCATTGATGTGCCACAATAACATTCTCTATAGCTCTACTAGGTCTATAACAACTTCGCTCCAAAATAAATTTTCTCGAAGCGAATTCGTTGTAACAAATTTGTTTATAAAAGTTGAAAATTTTGACATTATCATAGGATTACTTTCCCCTTCCTCGCTTTGTCTTAGGAGCCATCTAAAATAAATTTGAAGAAAAATTCCAACAAATTTCAAAATTAAGATAATAGGCTTCCTAATATATCGAATATTTTTGCATATTTTTGATCTCCCATAATGTATGAAAAATCCATAGTGAAATTGCAAAATAACTATGCCAAAATGTAGATCTAACCTCGAGAAGATGAAATCTAGTGGTTTCTAGCCAAGAAACTTGAAGATCAGAGCTCTATGAAGCACCCTAGGGCAGATTTTTGTGAAAAATAGGAAGAAGGGGCTTGGGCATCAAAAATGGTGTGGGTTCGGTTTAATAGGTGAAAATTTTAAGTTTCAGCCAATTCAGCTGAACTGACGCCTAAGTGCGGGTTTTGGCATCCAGGCACCAAGTTGTACGGATGGTTTGGCGCTTAGGCACCAGTTTTGGCGTCTAGGCAACAGAACTGAAATTATTTTTTTCCTTGGGTTTTAAGAATATCACAGTAGGACTAACCCTTTTAAATCAAAATTTTTCATTAATTTAACATCACACCTCATGTTTATTATTTCCCCAACATCTTTTGTCTTCCAATTTTTAATTCAAAACTAATTCCAACATTCTAACCAGGATTTACACAAACATAACATTCATTAATAAACTTTCAAACAACAATAAAAAACACAATTAAGCAAACCAAAACAAGCAAACTAACACACAATCAACAACAAGTTAAAGTAGCACACATAACACATCCTTTACTAAAGTAAACACAAACACGAAACATAAACACTAGAATCCTATTCTAATGAACAATCCTTGTTGATCTCATTCTCATCATCCTTCTAATATGCCAAATATCTATGATCAAATGTGTAGAAGACAAGGGCATGAGAAAATTTCATAGCCTTATTTTCATCAATCCATTTGTTCTTGCTATACATGGATACCTACAAAGCTTGATAACTAGCCAAGTGGTCAGATTGAAGTTTCATCTGCCACTCCAAGTGCTCATATTGGTGATACGTCTCACGCAACTTATTGTGCTGATTGGAAATCTCCTCTTCAATCATCCCCAACTTGCTTGTCACCTTTTCCAAACTCAGTGCTAAGAACCCATTAAAATAGGTTTCAGAATCATTGTGCACAAACTTATTTCTAATGGAAATTCCATTCTCTCTATTCTCCATGGAAGCAAGTAAGGTCTCAAAACCGTTCTAAACTCTTTTCTCTTGTCGAAATTTTAAAAGTATGAAGATTAGGTATGAAGGCTAGGCAGTTTTATAAAGAATATATGGACAAAAATTGCTTTGGGGTGGTTTTCCTACGTCCAGAAACTGTGGCACCTAGGCGCCAGCTTCATAGGACTCTGACGCTTAGGCGCCATTTTTTTGCGCTTAGGCAGCAGTGTCCTTATGACACCAATTTGTCTAACGTCAAATTTCTTTAATTTTCAATCATGTTTAATACATTAAAAAGTGTTAAAAAGTGCTACTAAAGCAAAGGATAATCATGATAATACAATAATAACATACATAAATTAAATCACATAAATAGATTATGGGTTGCCTCACACAAAACACTTGGTTTAACGTCGTCAGCCCAACATATCCAAATGTTTTATTCTGATGGACCTAACATCAAAGTTTCTTTATAATAAGGCTTGTTTTCTCCAATGTAAGGTTTCAACCTATGTTCATTTACTTTAATTATACATTCAATTTTTGGATATTTAGTCTCCATAACCTCATAAGAATAAAATTTTTTCACAATAAATGGCCACATCAACTTGGACTTAAGTTTTTCAAGAAATAATTTCAATTGTGTATTATATAATAAAACTTCTTGTCCATGCTCAAAACTCTTCCTTAAAATCTTTTGATCATGTGTTGACCTCACTTTTAATTGAGGTTTAGTTTTTCCTCTTTAGTAGCCTAGGATCTAGCCATAGGACTTTCCTGTTGACTATTCTTAGAAAACTAGAAAAGGAACCCTCACCATTCCCAAACTCTTCTCTACTCAACTTGAAGTTCCACATATTGGTCCTAACCTCTACCACTTAGTAGGCTAAACCCCCCTTTGCTCAACTTGAAGCTTTACATATTGATCCTAACCTCTAGCACTTAGTAGGTGTGGTCATTATAGGGGAGTTTAAAGAGAGTTACCATAGAACTATTTGACCTTTGGGTTGGCCTTGGGTGTTGGTCTGGAGCTAAGGCACTCACTTTCACTCACTCTCACTCACAATCCCTCACAACCATAAACCCAAAAAAATTGTTGACTTTGATCCCTTGATCTTTTGGGAGACGCATGTAGATGGTCCCCTAAA
>JXCR01148030.1:40761-74621 GCA_002079205.1 Phalaenopsis hybrid cultivar
CCATGGTGAGCTAGGGACTATTGAATCCCTAAATTAAGGGATTCAAGCCAATTTATGGGCCTTAACCAAAAATCTCCAACATCATCACTTGCCATTGAGGGTTAAACAACATTAACCCTCCCCACTGGCTCACCTAACCTCCTAGCCACCTCCCCCGGCCCTACCGTCCTAGTTTCCAGAGAACCTCAAAACTGAGGGCCACCATCCCTAAATCAAACCCCATCTCAACCCTAGGGGCCAGCTCACCCTGATTAAACTTCATAGCTTCTCAGCCCACCACCTTAGCAGACTTTTGCACCCAAGGCCTCTCCAACGATGGCTATAAACTCTCACCTCTACGGCCAACATAAGGGTGGTGAAATTTTCTTAAGGAAACCTGGTAAAATTGCTCCCACATCCTCTATAGGACCTCCTTAGTGCAAACCAAACACCCCCTGCCCTAATTCCCATCGTCGGAGCTCAATTTTTTAGTTCAAATCCTTGTCAGAGACAGGAAATTCTCTACCACACCTCCATAGTGCACCAAATCTAAATTAAATTGGCCTGCACCTTCACCACAATAAAAGAAGACAAAGCCCCATAGAAGCCCCCTCATAGAGAGCCTCTTCCCTAGACTTTGATCAACACCTAAATTTGGCCTTGATCGAATTCAGGTCTAGACATTACACCACAGCAAGAGGCTCAATCCCTCCTTGGACCTCCACAAACGTGTCGAGCACCTCTGATTGAAGCTTCTCTTCTCAGAGCAAAGGTATTGAACTTCCCCTCCTCCCAAGCCTATTTTGACTCTCCATGTGATTAGGGTTAATTTAATGGCATGTTTACCATATGAATATGACCTACTCACTTAGACGAGTCTATAAGATCAAACCCGAGGTCATTTGATTGAGAAATGAGTGAGATCTAAGGTTTTAGCGTTAACAATCATGGACTCACACTAGTTGGGGATGAAGACGCGGAGTTGTTAGATGGCGCTTGTATCAGACGGACGGCTAGGATTGCGTTGGACACGAGCTTGATACATAAAGCGTGAGCTGAGTCAGCGGCTACGTGGAAGGCGACGTCCAACCAGAGCGTGCCACACATGTCTTTGGAGCCGTCGCATGATGTCATGGCGCCGCGTGTTTAAATAGGAATATAGGGATTTATTTAATTCAGAAAATACCTTCTACCTTCAAAAATCCATATCTTGGTGCAAAAAATCACAAAAAAAAATCCCAGTGCTCAGTGAACAGAAGAGAACAATGTGTAAATGGTTTGAATTTTATTAGATGCATATTTTATTTTTAATTAATTAAATACTATTTTGAGTATTTTGATTCTCCAAGCATTCAAATATTTCNCATTTGAAGATACCCAAATACCCAAAATCACCCAAAAATGCCAAATTTACCAAAACATCCCCAAAATGGCCAAAATTACAAAAATACCCTTGGCACCCCAAACTTCCCCAAAACCTCCAAAATCACTCCAAATGTCTCCAAAACCAATTTAGACCCTTCAATTGAACCCAATTTGGCCAATTTGACCAAAAGGCCTAATTTTCCCAAATTCACCTCAAATATCCATTAATTTGGCCCAAATTTCCCTCAATTTCAATTATAAACTCAAATTAACCTTTAACATAATGAATTTAAATCAAATCCAAGCTTAATTGGTCCATGCTTTGAGCCCAATTTTGATCTAAGTCAAACCCCCAATTGTGGCCTTATGACTTAATCCCACTAAATTGAACCCCATGACCTACTCAATTTGCCACAATGTTAGAAACTCTTGATGAAAATCCTACACATCAAACATGACCTTAAATTGGCCTTGGTGAAGCCTCAATTGCATTCAATTTTAACCCAAGTCCAAAAATCACTAAATTTGCATTAAATTTGCTATGTCCCCAAATTTCACCAAATTGATGGCCCTAACCCCAAAATTGACACCCAATTTATGTTGAAAACTCTTCATGATATTTCTATAGACCATTTTCAATAATCAATTTGGAATTAGCTCAACCTTAGCCCAACCTAGACCCAAGTCTAGCCCAACCTACCCAAATTGACCAAAATTCCAAAATCCTTCAAATTGAAACCCCAATTNAACCATTTTCAATAATCAATTTGGACTTAGCTCAACCTTAGCCCAACCTAGACCCAAGTCTAGCACAACATACCCAAATTGACCAAAATTCTAAAATCCTTCAAACTGAAACCCCAATTGAACTCAAAATCATTTCAATACTTCACTAAAAATCTTCATTACAATCATCTACACAATGTTGATCAATTAATTTAGCTTAAAGTCATGGCTAGCCTAACCTAAACCCAACCTTTGGCCATTTGGACCCATACTGGACCCATACACCAAAATTGGCCTAACCACCCAAATTCACTAAATTTATGAATCCATAGCAACTAAGCACACTCCATGGACCGTGCTAAACCCCTTGGACCATCCATGGTGAGCTAGGGACTATTGAATCCCTAAATTAAGGGATTCAAGCCAATTTANCCATACACTAAAATTGGCCTAACCACCCAAATTCACTAAATTTATGACTCCATAGCCACTAAGCACACTCCATGGACCATGTTAAACCCCTTGGACCATCCATGGTGAGCTAGGGACTATTGAATCCCTAAATTAAGGGATTCAAGCCAATTTATGGGCCTTAACCAAAAATCACCAACATCATCACTTGCCATTGAGGGTTAAACAACATTAACCCTCCCCACTGGCTCACCTAACCTCCTAGCCACCTCCCCGGCCCTACCGGCCCAGTTGCCAGAGAACCTCAAAACCGAGGGCCACCATCCCTAAATCAAATCCAATCTCAACCCTAGGGGGCAGCTCACCCTGATTAAACTTCATAGCTTCTCAGCCCACCACCTTAGCAGACTTTTGCACCCAAGGCCTCTCNCGGCCCTACCGTCCTAGTTTCCAGAGAACCTCAAAACTGAGGGCCACCATCCCTAAATCAAACCCCATCTCAACCCTAGGGGCCAGCTCACCCTGATTAAACTTCATAGCTTCTCAGCCCACCACCTTAGCAGACTTTTGCACCCAAGGCCTCTCCAACGATGGCTATAAACTCTCACCTCTACGGCCAACATAAGGGTGGTGAAATTTTCTTAAGGAAACCTGGTAAAATTGCTCCCACATCCTCTATAGGACCTCCTTAGTGCAAACCAAACACCCCCTGCCCTAATTCCCATCGTCGGAGCTCAATTTTTTAGTTCAAATCCTTGTCAGAGACAGGAAATTCTCTACCACACCTCCATAGTGCACCAAATCTAAATTAAATTGGCCTGCACCTTCACCACAATAAAAGAAGACAAAGCCCCATAGAAGCCCCCTCATAGAGAGCCNTAACTCTCACCTCTACGACCAACATAAGGGTGCTGAAATTTTCTTAAGGAAACCTGGTAAAATTGCTCCCACATCCTCTATAGGACCTCCTCAGTGCAAACCAAACACCCCCTGCCCTAATTCCCATCGTCGGAGCTCAATTTTTGAGTTCAAATCCTTGTCAGAGACAGAAAATTCTCCACCACACCTCCATAGTGCACCAAATCTCAATTAAATTGGCCTGCACCTTCACCACAATAAAAGAAGACAAAGCCCCATAGAAGCCCCCTCACAGAGAGCCNAATGACGATCGGTTGAGGCCGACAGGTGGAGCTTGACGACGGTCGGCAGAGATCAATGACGATCAGTGGTGGTCAACGACAGTCGACGGTGATCAGTGGTGGTCGACGATGGTCGACAATGACTAGAGTAATGGTGGGCTTCAGCTTCTCAAAACTTCAAGGTCTTATTCAGGCTTCAAGCTCTCCTCCTCCTCATGAGATTGGTAAGGGTCTATTTATAGAGTTCTAAGTGCAATTAATGCATGAATATGAACCTCTTTGATCAGACGGTTTGGTGAGCTTTATTCAATCAAAAGTCATTTGAAGAACAATGAGTCTCTTAATGGTGTCAAAATTGAGAAATCTTGGGCTCATTGGATTCGTCTTCTTGAGACGCTCGATTCGACTATAACCTTGCTAGATTCAACATCTGTTTGATTATCAAAATATGTGAATGGTTAACTGACTTGATCTGAGCTTGGTTTGACTTGGATTGAACTAATTTTGATATCATTGGGTCTGTCTCATTGAGCTGGTCAGTTTGAACATAAGTTTGTTTAAATCGGAGTTTTAGATGTCTTTTTACCAACATTTGAATATTTCTTATTCAAAAGATTGTCTCGAGAGCTGTGTCATACCGCAAGATTAGTGTTGGATAATCAGAATTTGTTGATGTAATGGCTGTCCTTAACTCATTTTTCTTAATTTGCGTGCTATGTATGTAAAAACAGTCTTAATTACCATCATGGAAAGTAACAACTTTACTTTTAGCAACTTTGCCAATCAAAAGAACCGGATTAATTACCTTTAATTACTCAATTAGTTTAAAGAATTAAATTCGATAAGCTATGTAATTAAGCCGCCTAATCAAAAACGTTAATAAAGCGGACAGAAAAAAAAAAAAAGAAGTTAAAAACAGCAATTACATGCTAACGGAAATGTAAACAGGAGTTCGAATTTCATAACACTAAATTTAAGGTGTGAAATAAGTAATAGAAATGTTTTGCGTGCTTTGTATGCAAAACCCCAAATAATAAATATATTAGTAATTAAATAGTTTTAATTTAAATTGAATTTAATTAATTAAATAATTAAATAAAGTTAATAGTTCAAAATAATTTATTTGAACCGANAATTTGAAGATACCCAAATTTCCCAAAACCACCCAAAAATGCCAAATTTTCCAAAACATCCCCAAAATGGCCAAAATTACAAAAATACCCTTGGCACCCCAAACTTCCCAAAAACCTCCAAAATCACTCCAAATGTCTCCAAAACCAATTTAGACCTCTCAATTGAACCCAATTTGGCTAATTTGACCAAAAGGCCTAATTTTCCCAAATTCACCTCAAATGTCCATTAATTTGGCCCAAATTTCCCTCAATTTCAATTATAAACTCAAATTAACCTTTAACATAATGAATTTAAACCAAATCGAAGCTTAATTGGTCCATGCTTTGAGCCTAATTTTGATCTATGTCAAACCCCCAATTGTGGCCTTATGACTTAATCCTACTAAATTGAACCCCATGACCTACTCAATTTGCCACAATGTTAAAAACTCTTCATGAAAATCCTACACATCAAACATGACCTTAAATTGGCCTTGGTGAAGCCTCAATTGCATTCAATTTTAACCCAAGTCCAAAAATCCCTAAATTTGCATTAAATTTGCTATGTCCCCAATTTCCACCAAATTGATGGCCCTAACCCCAAAATTGACACCCAATTTATGTTGAAAACTCTTCATGATATTTCTATANATGCTAAGAACCCATTAAAATAGGTTTGAGAATCATTGTGCACAAACTTATTTCCAATGGAAATTCCATTCTCTCTATTCTCCATGGAAGAAAGTAAGGTCTCAAAACCCTTCTAAACTCTTTTCTCTTGTCGAAATTTTAAAAGTATGAAGATTAGGTACGAAGGCTAGGCAGTTTTATAAAGAATACATGGAGAAAAATTGCTTTGGGGTGGTTTTCCTACGTCCAGAAGCTGTGGCACCTAGGCGGCAGCTTCATAGGACTCTGACGCTTAGATGCCAATTTTTTGCGCTTAGGCACCAGTTTCCTTATGAACACCAATTTGTCTAACGTCAATTTCTTCAATTTTCAATCATGTTTAATACATTAAAAAGTGTTAAAAAGTGCTACTAAAGCAAAGGATAATCATGATAATACAATAATAACATACATAAATTAAATCACATAAATAGATTATGGGTTGCCTCACACAAAGCACTTGATTTAACGTTGTCAGCCCAACGTATCCAAATGTTTTATTCCGATGGACCTAACATCAAAGTTTCTTTATAATAAAGCTTGTTTTCTCCAATGTAAGGTTTCAACCTATGTTCATTAACTTTAATTATACATTCAATTTTTGGATATTTAATCTCCATAACCTCATAAGAATAAAATTTTGTCACAATAAATGGCCACATCAACTTGGACTTAAGTTTTTCGAGAAATAATTTCAATTGTGTATTGTATAATAAAACTTCTTGTCCAGGCTCAAAACTCTTCCTTAAAATCTTTTGATCATGTGTTGACCTCACTTTTAGTTGAGGTTTAGTTTTTCCTCTTTAGTAGCCTAGGATCTAGCCATAGGACTTTCCTGTTGACTATTCTTAGAAAACTAGAAAAGGAACCCTCACCATTCCCAAACTCTTCTCTACTCAACTTGAAGTTCCACATATTGGTCCTAACCTCTACCACTTAGTAGGCTAAACTCCCCTTGCTCAACTTGAAGCTTTACATATTGATCCTAACCTCTAGCACTTAGTAGGTGTGGTCATTATAGGGGAGCTTAAGGAGAGTTCTCATAGGACTATTTGACCTTTGGGTTGGCCTTGGGTGTTGGTCTGGAGCTAAGGCACTCACTTTCACTCACTCTCACTCNAGTGCTTGCATTTCTTCATGTCATGGTCGTGATCTTGATGGTGCTTGCAATATTTTCTTGCATCTCAGAGGAAACCTTTGATTCTCATTAGTGTTGAATCCTTAAATTATTCTTTATCTTGGATGTCATCCAATATTTTCATCATTAACACTCTTAGAGGAGTAGCTTATCCTCATAATCTCCATATAGCTAGTGATTGTGTTGCATCGGACTTTCGAGATCAGGATATCCGAGCGTCTTGGTTTCTCATCGATCCACTATGTTGCTGGTACTATCTTATTCATCTGTTATTATGTCAGAGTTGTTCTTCTTTGAAATGAAGTCAAATGGGTGTTATGTGTTCCTCTCTTCTTTTTGGTTTGCCTCTCAGAAGGGCTCTCTTCTAGGTGGGGCGGCCTTTTGGTTCCATCTTGAGGGTGCTTTCGTCCACCAACTTATGCTTGTTGGCTCTCTCCAACAGCTCCGCCCAGTCCTAGGGTTCGNCCTCAGAAGGGCTATCTTCTAGGTGGGGCGGCCTTTTGGTTCCCTATTGAGGGTGCTTTCGTCCACCAACTTATGCTTGTTGGCTCTCTCCAACAGCTCCGCCCAGTCCTAGGGTTCGTTGATACTAAGGTCGTAGGAGAATCTCTTGAACTGCAGAGCTTGCTTTAAGGTGGCCATGACTATGTCAAATTTGAGCTATTTTACCTCCAACATCTCTCTTTGGAAGACTCTAGTGCACTCGTTGCTTAACCTGCCATAAGGACTGAACGCTCTTGTTGGGTCTCAGGGCGTTGGTGAAATGTGCCAAGAATTGCCACTTGAACTTAGTAAAGCTGCTGATACTTCCAGTTGGAAGTCTATGGAACCACTTCAAGGGTGAATACCTCAAGGTGGTANAGTGCACTCGTTGCTTAAGCTGCCATAAGGACTGAACGCTCTTGTTGGGTCTCAGGGCGTGGTGAAATGTGCCAAGAATTGCCACTTGAAATTAGTAAAGCTGCTGATACTTCCAGTTGGAAGTCTATGGAACCACTTCAAGGGTGAATACCTCAAGGTGGTAAAGAACAGACGACACTTAAACACGTATGAAATTTTGGTTAAGCACACAACCAACTTGAATGTAGTGATATAGTAGTTTGGGTCTGACCGCCCTCTATAGGCTTCCAAAGCGAGCAACTTGAATTTTGCGGAGGTTTTGCCCAATATTTTTGGAGGGAGAAAGTTTTATTTGGCTGTCGCGGGGCTTTGATTCATCCTACATGCTGCTTCTCTACCTCTGCAGATCCCACACTATTTTGGTATTGGGAGTCGTTAGCTCCCTTCGGGCTAGGGTTTGTCTTCCCACCATTGAGTACTGACAGTGCCTCCTGAAGTCGATCCTATTCTTGTGAAATTTAGTCTCTCGCTAGGGCTATGATAGCTCTCAAGACCTTAGTGATCTGA
Source organism: Phalaenopsis hybrid cultivar (assembly GCA_002079205.1). Classification (NCBI taxonomy): domain Eukaryota; kingdom Viridiplantae; phylum Streptophyta; class Magnoliopsida; order Asparagales; family Orchidaceae; genus Phalaenopsis; species Phalaenopsis hybrid cultivar. Next base: position 48,708 of record JXCR01148030.1, read on the forward strand.
CCTGTTGCCTGCTCCATGATTTGGGTCCTTATCTTCCGCATTCCTCTGTGCATGTGCTCCTCGATTTTGTCCCTTGAGGGTTTTATGTTAGCTACTATTTTTTGGCCACTCTCTTCTCTCTAGGATCTGTGTGCTCCTCTTCTTGTCGACTGCATGACTCCATGCTCACCTAATCTTTAAGATATTGAATCTAAATTTGTCTGAGGCACGTCTAAGGAATATAGTGCTTGAAATTTGGGAAGAGAGTGTGAGAGAGAGAGAGCACAAAATTTAACAGTAAAATTATGTTAACCGCCACATTATTCATGAGATGGACTCCCTATTTATAGAGGTTTGTAGGTCCATATTTACATCATATACCTCAAAAGTGCCAATGTACAACAAGATACCTTAATCTGTTCATAAATTAGGTTTGCAGGGGTCCGCCCGTGGATTCAGTTGGCATCCTTTCAGACTGGGCGTCTGTAGNTTGCTTCTCTACCTTTGCAGATCCCACACTATCTTGGCATTGGGAGTTGTCAGCTCCCTTTGGGCTAGGGTTTGTCTTCCCACCATTGAGTACTGACGGTGCCTCCTGAAGTCGATCCTATTCTTGTGAAATTTAGTCTCTCGCTAGGGCTACGATAGCTCTCAAGACCTTGGTGATCTGACATGTTTCCTGCTCCATGATTTGGGTCCTTATCTTCCGCATTCCTCTGTGCATGTGTTCCTCGATTTTGTCCCTTGAGGGTTCTATGTTAGCTACTATTCTTTGGCCACTCTCTTCTCTCTAGGATCTGTGTGCTCCTCTTCTTATCGACTGCTTGACTCCATGCTCACCTAATCTTTAAGATATTGAATCCAAATTTGTCTGAGGCACGTCTAAGGAATATAGTGCTTGAAATTTGGGAAGAGAGTGAGAGAGAGAGAGAGAGCACAAAATTTAACAGTAAAATTATGTTAACCGCCACATTATTCATGAGATGGACTCCCTATTTATAGAGGTTTGTCGGTCCATATTTACATCATATACCTCAAAAGTGCCAATGTACAACAGGATACCTTAATTTGTTCATAAATTAGGTTTGCAGGGGTCCGCCCGTGGATTCAGTTGGCATCCTTTCAGACTGGGCGTATGTAGGTCCGGTCAATTGCATGACCAAGGGGTTTTTTGCCGAGAGCCCAGGCCAATCGTCCTGGTTTTAAAAGACTTGTTCCCCTTTTTCGAGTTGATGTGAGTCGGGAGGGGGTGGATCTATCTGCATGAGCTAGGTTCCTCGGGAGAAATTCTTCTCTATTCGCGGAGAATCCCCACCTTTATGATAAAGGAAACCAGCTGGCCGAATATACAGTCTCGGATAGTCTACGGTGGGTCATGTGAGTCCGCTCTGCTTCCTTCATTGTTCATAAAGTGACATTGTGATTCGTGCAAGCATGTTTTCGATTTACAAGTTATTTTTTAGAGATTTTATAAATAAAATTGACAATTTTGTAATTAAATTGATACAAGACAGTAATTTTATTTATTACAATGAAAGTTTTGTTTGGTATCGAATACTCTCTTATTTTCTGTTTGCACGTTTTAGTGGTTGCTATTTTTATCTAATTGTTTATTTTCTTGAATTATTAACCTTGCTATTTTATACAGTATTTAGTTTGTGAATNCTGTAGGTCCGGTTAATTGCATGACCAAGGGGTTTTTTGCCAAGAGCCCAGGCCAGTCGTCCTGGTTTTGAAAGACTTGTTCCCCTTTTTCGAGTTGATGTAAGTCGGGAGGGGGTGGATCTATCTGCATGAGCTAGGTTCCTCGGGAGTAATTCTTCTCTATTCGCGGAGAATCCCCACCTTTATGATAAAGGAAACCAGCTGGCCAAATATGCAGTCTCGGATAGTCTACGGTGGGTCATGTGAGTCTGCTCTGCTTCCTTCATTGTTCATAAAGTGACATTGTGATTCGTGCAAGCATGTTTTCGATTTACAAGTTATTTTTTAGAGATTTTATAAATAAAATTGACAATTTTGTAATTACATTGATACAAGACAGTAATTTTATTTGTTACAATGAAAGTTTTGTTTGGTATCGAATACTCTCTTATTTTTTGTTTGCACGTTTCAGTGGTTACTATTTTTATCTAATTGTTTATTTTCTTGAATTATTAACCTTGCTATTTTATACAGTATTTAGTTTGTGAATTTCATTTACTTAATGAATTAATAATATCAGGAAAAATTATTATGAATCCTAGTTTTGCGTTGTTTTGCACATAACATGCAATCAAACAAAGAATATGGACTCTTAAATGTCTGGTGCATTTAGTAAGATAAAAAAATTACTATATATTTGAATAAATAATTTATTAAAATATTTATAGTTTATCGCTTCATTTTCATATATATTTAACTTATTATTATATAAGTAATATTTATATTTAATACATTATTAATTTCACTTACTATGTATAATACAAATTTTTTTTTTTTGCATAAAATTTATACTTGTTATTTATGTGTGTGTATATATTATCCTTCCTTTACAACTTATTTTTAGTAGTGTGATTGCATGTTGAATTTCCTCTGTTTTACCTTAAGCAAAAAAAATACTTCATTTAAGAACGTGTAGGATATAGAGATGNTTTTTTTTTTTTTTTGCATAAAATTTATACTTTTTATTTATGTGTGTGTGTATATTATCCTTCCTTTACAACTTATTTTTAGTAGTGTGATTGAATGTTGAATTTCCTCTGTTTTACCTTAAGCAAAAAAAATACTTCATTTAAGAACGTGTAGGATATAGAGATGTAATTTTTGTTGATTTAAGAACTTGTAGGACATAGAAATGTCATTTTTGGCTTCTCAAGTATTTAAAGTTGCCATTTTTTTTGTTTGGCATGATGTGCCAAAGTGGAATTGGAGGATAGGAAGAAGTGGGAGAATAATGAGTTACATTTTTGGGTAAGAGAAAGAGCAAGACGGAATGTCGACTACTATTTGGACCATTTATGTGATCTTAACGTGCTCGATGGAATCAGCAGGGACTCAGGAAACAAAGGCTATGTTCGACGAGATTTTAACGGGGTTTTAGATGGTTCAAAATATTACAATTTGGGTGTGAGATATCTAATATACATAATTTCGATTCCTATGTATGTAAATCGCTATTGATTTCAAAATTTAAAAAAAAATTCTATAATGAATATCTAATTAAAACTAATTAATAAGTTACCGGTTTTAAAAGTATGGCCTATATAAAGACCCGAGTTAACATCTCCACTCAATCTTCTGACATCACTCCATCACTCCCAACTTCCATGGCAACCGAAGCCTTCCTCTCCGACTTCGAGTTCATCAGCGAACAATTCCTAGACCAGGCAGCCGCCTCACTCGACATCCTACCCACGCTGCCGCCATTNTTTTTAGAAATAATAGCTTGCTAAACTTTGTTAGTTTAATTTTATGCCCACATAAATTCCAATTATTTTAACTAATTTGATGAACCAACTACGACATCAAAAGTAATATATCATCTTAGAAGATTAAAATACTGCTTTATAATGGATTTGATTATCCAAAAAAAAATATTTAAAATGAGATTGGTTTGCTTTTTTAAGATAACAAATCTTTCCCCTACTTAATTAGAAGGCTAGATAGAGTTTAGATTAAACTGGATTACTAACTTCCTAGAAGAGCAAAACCTATAGTTAAATACATCTTAAGGGAAAAAATATATTAAGAAAACTCTCGATTAAGGCTAATGTTATGTCTTCATGAATTTTAAAGTTTAGTTTTCATGATTGTTTATTTAGAATTTCAAAAAAAAAAGATCAAACAAGAACGATTCTTTTTGAAACCTAAAAGAGAAAAGATATGAAGTGTCTAAATGCTAAGAGACTCGACGACTCTTCAACTATTAATTTTTTTGGCTTTATTGATTTGGAAATTAAAAAGATTTAATATTTGAGTTAACATTTTATTAGAAAATTTAGACTTATATAAAGTAATATGAAATCATAGAAAACCTAAGAAGTGAGAACTTATGTTGTATTAAAACGAACAATCTTAAAATCTTATAAAGGTAAGTTGTACTAAAATAGTAAAACCTTAAAACCTAATCTAATGATTAAATGTAACAAACAAAGACTTATAACATGATCCCACAAAGGACTGGGCATGCCTAACTCGACTGAAATTATAATCCTTTGTAGATAAAGATGTCAACCAAAGCCCACCTATTGCCATAAATACATGCATGATTGGTTTAGTGAAAAGCAAGATATGATATATTGTTGCTTATTAAGAAAAATTAGGTCTCATTATTTGATTATAAAATCAAAAGGCTAATGTATGATTAGTATGCTATTATCTTAAAACTAATGTAAAATATTTTTTAAAATTTTAAATTTATAGATTTTTATTCTCATCACACTCATATTTTATTTAGTTTAGTATTGAGTGATAAAGAAATTATATATGTGTACGCAGTCCTCGATGACGTATTTATATAACATCAATTTTATAGGCCAAGCTAGTATTGAAAAAGAGACTCACTCTATAAGCATTAATTCAGATAGAATAAATCAATCATTTTTACACAATAAGTGAGAGTCTGAATACAAGAATTATAATCAATAAGTAAGCATATGCCTAAGTTTAATCTTTTCATGTTTATTCCTAACTCAAATTATTAACTTTAGGGTTTAGGGTGTTTGGGGTTTAGGGTTTGGGGTTTGGGATTTGGGGTTTATGGTTTAGGGTTTAGGGTATCCTAATATGTTCATAATTTATTTGAACCTAGAATATCCTAAAAAACAATTTTANCGCCGTGGGGAAAATTCGCGGCCGAAATCCGTAACCCTAAGAGGCGAGGATCTCAGATTTGGCTCGGCACGTTCGATACCGCCGTTCAGGCAGCAAGGGCTTACGATCGCGCTGCTTTCCGGATGCGCGGAAGCAAGGCTATCCTCAACTTCCCCAACGAGATCAGCCAATCGATGGATAAATCTGATCGGAATACTTTGGCGAAGCCCCCGGAGAAGACGGGTAGGGAGTGTGGGAAGGCGGCGAAGGTTATGAAGAAGGAGGGTTTAGAACAATCAGAATGGAAAACTCCGGCGGAGTGCGACAGGATTCCGGCGATATGGCCGGTGGTGTGGGATGAAGCAGAGGTGTTTGACTTGCCGCCTTTATCGTCGTTCGATTCGCAGCGAACGATGGGGTTCCCGCAGCTGATTGTAACTTGAAGGTTGTTTCGACTCTAGGTCTATGTAAAGTACGCGCACTTGGCTGGTTGAATAAGATGTCATTAGAATACGAATATAAATAAAATAAATATGACATTATGATAAATTCAATTTGTCAATTAATGATGAATTTCAGAAGGAATCTCACAATTATTTTGAAAAAAATTTGAGAGTGGAAGTAAAATTGTTGCTTGCATCGGCAAGGCTTCAGTGTGGGTATATGGGTGCTTGTTGGTAGGCTTAGCCATCTTATCGCAGGGTAATTTTCTGGATTAGCAGCTGTAGCCCATGTTTCTCTCCCAAATCCTCTATCAAAAACACCTTTTCATAAACTTCGCCAGTCCATTGCTCAAACTTTTCTATATTTTCCTTTTTTTTACAAATTCTCTTATCTTTAAATGTTTATGTTGGATATAGATTTGTTTGTGAATGATAACAAAATCTTACTAATAAGGGATATTTACATACAAATACTTCGAAACATTCTACTTACAAATCAAGCAATTACGTGATTTTAAATCACTAGCGAACCAATACATTCACATTTGGCACGATCAGACTATTGAGAATTTGATAAAAATAAAATATGTTGGTGGGTTTTTATCATGAATATTGATATTTGAGTGAATTTGAGAAGTGGATAAAAAAGAGAGCTTGATTTGTAAATAGCTCGCTTTCGATTGCTTAATTCATGTCGCAATGAAATGATTGTAAAGGAAAAAAGTGAAGAGTAAGAAACTAAAAGATTTTATTGAATTGAAGACAAAATAAGACTTTGAATGCAAGCAATTTGATATTTCAAGCTCTTGTTGACAAACACTGCAAGAAAAAAATATTTATGGAGTACATGAATAAAAGTGTAAGACAAAAATTACCAGTCATTTGTTATAAAATATTGGGGACATCTAGTCTAAACTTACGTACAAAAATATAGTTTGTCTGATTATGCTAAAATGCATAAAAATTCACGCATCTAAAGTTGTTTGCTCAAAATTTTTTAGTCCCCAAAGTACTGGCAAGTATCTTTGACATTTGTGCTTATTATCTTGTCCATGTGATGTGAATTTACTGTGACTTGGGCAAGTCACCATAATCTTAAGCATGCTTATCAAGATATTAATGAGTGCTGTATGATTTAGGTGACTTCAATATGACTTTGGTGACTTCAACATGGGCTAGGCAATTTCAAAGTATAGGCTAGGTGAATTAAATTACTTTGCTTCATTAAGTTAATTAGAAACCTTAAACTCAATTATTTGAGTCAAACTAACATAATTTGAACTGAGTTTANTGGATTTTAAAATTTATATTTAAGATTTTTATTTTGGAAGTTGATTGGTGTAGATCAAATCGAAGTAGTTCTTTCTAGATTTTAAAGGAAAAAAAGTATGCAATGTTGGACACTAAGAAGCTCATTAACACATTGCACTATCCAATATTGAGCTTTACATTTTGAAAGTTATTATTTATTTTATTTGAGTAATTATTTTATTATAAATTTAGAACTTACGTTTTTGTGAAATAAGCTTGAGGAAGAGCCCATAAAGTGAGTACATAATGTAGTATAAAAGAAATTATCTATCTTATTTCATAAACTAAAGNGAACTTACGTTTTCGTGAAATAAGCTAGAGGAAGAGCCCATAAAGTGAGTACATAATGTAGTAGAAAAGAAATTATCTATCTTATTTCATAAACTAAAGTGAGAGATATTGTCAAATTAGGCTTTCAATCCTAATTCTAATAGCATGTCAAGGACTTATGGGATTCAATTTTACCTAACAATGAAAATACATTTGACACTATTAAACATATAATTATTTTTAGAAATAATAGCTTGCTAAACTTTGTTAGTTTAATTTTATGGCCACATAAATTCCAATTATTTTAACTAATTTGATGAACCAACTACGACATCAAAAGTAATATATCATCTTAGAAGATTAAAATACCGCTTTATAATGGATTTGATTATCCAAAAAAAAATATTTAAAATTAGATTGGTTTGCTTTTTTAAGCTAACAAATCTTTCCCCTACTTAATTAGAAGGCTAGATAGAGTTTAGATTAAATTGGATTACTAACTTCCTGGAAGAGCAAAACCTATAGTTGAATACATCTTAAAAGAAAAAATATCTTAAGAAAACTCTCGATTAAGGCTAATGTTATGTCTTCATGAATTTTAAAGTTTAGTTTTCATGATTGTTTANTGCTTTATAATGGATTTGATTATCCAAAAAAAAATATTTAAAATGAGATTGGTTTGCTTTTTTAAGATAACAAATCTTTCCCCTACTTAATTAGAAGGCTAGATAGAGTTTAGATTAAACTGGATTACTAACTTCCTNAACAAAAAAGACCAAACAAGAACGATTCTTTTTGAAACCTAAAAGAGAAAAGATAAGAAGTGTCTAAATGCTGACAGACTCGGCGACTCTTCAACTATTAATTTTTTTGGGTTTATTGATTTGAAAATTAAAAAGATTTAATATTTGAGTTAACATTTTATTAGAAATTTTAGACTTGTATAAAGTAATATGAAATCATAGAAAACCTAAGACTTGAGAACTTATGTTGTACCAAGACGAACAATCTTAAAACCTTATAAAGGTAAGTTTTACTAAAATAGTAAAACCTTAAAACCTAATCTAACAATGAAATGTAATAAACAGAGACTTATAACATGATCCCACAAAGGACTGGGCAAGCCCAACTTGACTAAAATTATAATCCCTTCTAGATAAAGATGTCAACTACATGATTGGTTTAATGAAAAGCAAGATATGATATAATGTTGTTTATTAAGAAAAAGTAGGTCTCATAATTTGATTATAAAATCAAAAGGCTAATGCATGATTGGTATGTTATTATCTTAAGACTAATGTAAAATATTTTTTACAATTTCAAATTTATAGATTTTTTATTCTCATCACACTCATATTTTATTTAGTTTAGTATTGAGTGATAAAGAAGTTGTATATGTGTAAGCAGTCCTCGATGACGTATTTATATAACATCAATTTTATAGGCCAAGCTAGTATTCAAAAAGAGACTCACTCTATAAGCATTAATTCAGATAGGATAAATCAATCATTTTTACGCAATGAGTGAGAGTCTGAATACAAGAGTTATAATCAATAAGTAAGTGTATGCCTAAGTTTAATCTTTTCATGTTTACTCCTAACTCAAATTATAAACTTTAGGGTTTAGGGTTTGGGGTTTAGGGTTTAGGGTTTAGGGTATCCTAATATGTTCATAATTTATTTGAACCTAGAATATCCTAAAAAACAATTTTAAGACTTGTTTTGAATCCAATTTTCAACATTCATGTAAAATTTCATAACATTTAGAGATTATTTGAACTTATTATAAATTTCTACTTAAAAAATAGATTTAAAATTTAAATAATTATAAAAAGTAATTAAAATCCAAGAGATCAATAAAGTTTCACAAACTATATTTGAGGCTAACAATAACTTCTAGAAATAATTCCAAGAGATTTTGAAAATATTTTACCCAAAATATAGAAATGACTTTGAAAATTCAAAATTGGCTAAATCTTAATTATAAAAATTCATAAAATATCTAAAATCCCCTAAACTTCATATTTATTTCATAAGATCTCTAATTACTTCTTCAAATTGTTTGTAATATTTTATAAGACTTTGATATTGATATATATATCCAAGAGATTATTTGTAATATTTTATAAGACTTTGATATATGTATACATTATTTAATCAATATCAAAGTCTTATAAAATATTACAAACTATTTGAAGAAGTAATTAGGGATCTTATGAAATAAATATGAAGTTTAGGGGATTTTAGATATTTTATGAATTTTTATAATTAAGATTTAGCCAATTTTGAATTTTCAAAGTCATTTCTATATTTTGGGCTAAATATTTTCAAAATCTCTTGAAATTATTTCTGGAAGTTATTATTAGCCTCAAATATACTTTGTGAAACTTTAATGCTCTCTTGGATTTTATTTATTTTTTATAATTATTTAAATTTCAAATGTATATTTCAAGTAGAAATTTACTATAAATTCAAATAATCTCTAAATGTTATGAAATTTTAGATGAACGTTTAAAATTGTATTCTAAACATGTCTTAAAATTGTTTTTTTAAAGAAATTCTCGGTTCAAAAAAATTATTTTGAACTATTAATTTTATTTAATTATTTAATTAATTAAATTCAATTTAAATTAGAACTATTTAATTACTAATATATTTATTATTTGGTGTTTTGCATACAAAGCACGCAAAACATTCCTATTACTCATTTCACACCTTAAATTTTGTTATGAAATTGAAACTTCTGTTTACATTTCCGTTAGCATGTAATTGCTGTTTTTAACTTCTTTTTTTTTTCTGTCCGCTTTATTAACGTTTTTTATTAGGCGGCTTAATTACATAGCTTATCGAATTTAATTCTATAAACTAATTGAGTAATTAAAGGTAATTAATCCTGTTCTTTTGATTGGCAAAGTTGCTAAATATAAAGTTGTTACTTTCCATGAGTATAATGGTAACTAAGACAGTTTTTTACATGCATAGCAGACAAATTAAGAAAAATGAGTTAAAGACAGCGATTACATCAACAAATTCTGATTATCCAACACTAATCTTGCGGTATGACACGGCTCTCGAGACAGTCTTTTGAATAAGAAATATTCAAATGTTGATAAAAAGTCGTCTAAAATTCCAATTTAAGCAAACTTATATTCAAACTGACCAGCTCAACGAGACAAACCTAATGATATGAAAATTAGTCCAATCCGAGTTAAATCAAACTCCGATCAAGTCAGTCAACCATTTTTGAAAGTTTTCTGCACATATTTTGATAATCAAACAGATGTTGAATCTAGCAAGCTTATAGTCGAATAGAGCGTCTCAAGAAGACGAATCCAATGAACCCAAGATTTCTCAATTTTGACATCATTAAGACACTCATTGTTCTTCAAACGACTTTTGATCGAAGAAAGCTCACCGAACCGTTTGATCAAAGTGGTTCACATTCCTGCATTAATTGCACTTAGAACTCTATAAATAGACCCCTACCAATCTCATGAGGAGGAGGAGAGCTTGAAGCCTGAATAAGGATTTGAAGTTTTGAGAAGCTGAAGTCCACCATTACTCCAGCCACCGCCGACCATCGCCGACCACCACCGACCACCGTTGACCGCCGTTGACCACTACTGATCGTCATTGATCTCTGCCGACCACCGTCAAGCTCCACCTGTCGGCCTCTACCGATCGCCATCGACAGCTGCCCACTTCTTACAATAAGTTTACTCGTGAACCAACGTTGTAATTCTGAATATTGTTCAACACTTTACCGCATATAGGCTGAGGAATTGAACATGCAATAGCCAGTTCATAGTGAATTTCTTCAGCTGGGCTAGACTTTGTGGTTTTTTTCCATTACGAGTTTTCCACATAAAATCTTTTAGTGTCACTATTAGTTACTTTCTCTCTTTAGAGAGTATGATGAGTTTTCGTATCATGCTAATACAATAATACAATAATCTACTACTCAACTACGGCGAATTTTTCGGTACACATTAATGTTAAAGGAAATGTATAGGGAAATGTTAACGGGTTCCAATTAGGTAATATTAAAGTTTAATGCGCGAAATAAATAAATAAATAGTAATATGTTGTATGTTATGTATGTAAAGACCACTTATTATTGCGTTTCTGTTAAAATGATCTAATGAAAAAAAATATATGATTAAATTTAGAATTCAAATGAGTTAATTAAAACATTTATAAGTTAAAATGGGCATATTTGTAAAATTGAATTTACAGAATTATTAATTTATTATGAATGAAACTTAAATTACTGTTCAACATTTTATTATGTATTATAAAGTCAATTAACCATGGTTTTAAGTGATTTGAACCTCTATTTATTAATTTGTCANCGCATGAGCTTTCGCCAATAGACTTTAGGAGAGGTGTCAGAATTCTGTTTGTCTTCTGTTTATTTTTTTCCAGGCCAGCAGATGTCGGCCAGACAAGTAAGGTCCCTTGAAGCGCTTCTACCGGGTCCCGGTCAGCCACCTCATCATTTTTTTTCAGCCATCGAATCTCTGTATGAATCGTGCTGACCCATCTTTTATGTTCAAAATAGTATGCATTTATTTTAATAAGATGATTGATAGTATGCCTTTATTATAAAAATGTGTAATAGGCTGTTTATATTTTCTTCTAATTTTTTTTCCATTTGTTTGCAATTACGTGATCTTTGATATTGAAGTATTAAATTTTTCTTGAAGTTTGACTAGAAATTTTCACTTATTTATATTAATGAGATTTTTAATGTTAAGATTTAGTAAATGGAATGTTAAGATTTAGTAAATGGGTCGTTATTAGAAGAAAAAATGAGTGGAACTTGATATTAATGATGGGCTTNGAATTATTTCTGGAAGTTATTATTAGCCTCAAATATACATTGTGAAACTTTAATGCTCTCTTGGATTTTATTTATTTTTATAATTATTTAAATTTCAAATGTATTTTTCAAGCAGAAATTTATTATAAATTCAAATAATCTCTAAATTTTATGAAATTTTACATGAACGTTTAAAATTGGATTCTAAACATGTCTTAAAATTGTTTTTTTTAAGAAATTCTCGGTTCAAATAAATTATTTTGAACTATTAACTTTATTTAATTATTTAATTAATTANTTAGAAATTTATTATAAATTCAAATAATCTCTAAATGTTATGAAATTTTACATGAACGTTTAAAATTGGATTCTAAACAAGTCTTAAAATTGTTTTTTTAAGAAATTCTCGGTTCAAATAAATTATTTTGAACTATTAACTTTATTTAATTATTTAATTAATTANGTAGAAATTTATTATAAATTCAAATAATCTCTAAATTTTATGAAATTTTACATGAACGTTTAAAATTGGATTCTAAACATGTCTTAAAATTGTTTTTTTTTTAAGAAATTCTCTGTTCAAATAAATTATTTTGAACTATTAACTATATTTAATTATTTAATTAATTAAATTCAATTTAAATTAGAACTATTTAATTACTAATATATTTATTATTTGGGGTTTTGCATACAAAGCACGCAAAACACTCCTATTACTTATTTCACACCTTAGATTTAGTGTTATGAAATTGGAACTTCTGTTTACATTTCCGTTAGCATGTAATTGCTGTTTTTAACTTTTTTATTTTTTTTTTCTGTCCGCTTTATTAACGTTTTTGATTAGGGTTTAGGCTTAATTACATAGCTTATCGAATTTAATTCTTTAAACTAATTGAGTAATTAAAGGTAATTAATCCGGTTCTTTTGATTGGCAAAGTTGCTAAAAGTAGAGTTGTTAGTTTCCATGAGTATAATGGTAATTAAGACAGTTTTTACATACATAGCACGCAAATTAAGAAAAATGAGTTAAAGACAGCGATTACGTCAACAAATTCTGATTATCCAGCACTAATCTTGCTGTTGGCACAGCTCTCGAGATCATCTTTTGAATAAGAAATATTCAAATGTTGATAAAAAGTCGTCTAAAATTTCGATTTAAGCAAACTTATATTCAAACTGACCAGCTCAATGAGACAAACTTAATGATATGAAAATTAGTCTAATCCGAGTTAAATCAAACTCAGATCAAGTCAGTCAAACCATTTTTTAAAGTTTTCTGCACATATTTTGATAATCAAACAGATGTTGAATCTAGCAAGATTATAGTTGAATAGAGCGTCTCAAGAAGACGAATCCAATGAACCCAAGATTTCTCAATTTTGACATCATTAAGACACTCANTGTTGGCGGTATGGCAATGGCAGAGCTCTCGAGATCATCTTTTGAATAAGAAATATTCAAATGTTGATAAAAAGTCGTCTAAAACTTCGATTTAAGCAAACTTATATTCAAACTGACCAGCTCAATGAAACAGACCCAATGATATCAAAATTAGTCCAATCCGAGTCAAACCAAACTCAGCTCAAGTCAGTCAACCATTCTTGAAAGTTTTTTGCACATATTTTGATAATCAAACAGATGTTGAATCTAGCAAGCTTATAGTCGAATCGAGCATCTCAAGAAGATGAATCCAATGAGCTCAAGATTTTCAATTTTGACATCAGTAAGACACTCATTGTTCTTCAAACGACTTTTGATGGAAGAAAGCTCACCGGACCGTCTAATTAAAATAGTTCATATTCCTGCATTAATTGCACTTAGAACTCTATAAATAGACCACTACCAATCTCATGAGGAAGAGGAGAGCTTGAAGCCTGAATAAGGCCTTGAAGTTTTGAAAAGCTGAAGTCCATCATTACTCCAGCCACCACCGACCATCGCCGACCACCACCGATCACCGTCGACCGCCGTTGACCACCACTGATCGTCATTGATCTCTGCCGACCGCCGTCAAGCTCCACCCGTCGGTCTCTACCAATCGTCATCGACCGCCACCCATTTCTTACAACAAATTTACTCATGAACTAACGTTGTAATTCTGAATACTGTTCAACACTTTACCACATATGGGCCGAGGAATTGAACATGCAATAGCCAGTTCATAGTGGATTTCTTCAGCTGGGCTAGACTTTCTAGTTTTTTTTCTTTACGAGTTTGCCACATAAAATCTTTTAGTGTTACTGCTAGTTGTTTTCTCTCTTTTGAGTGTATAATGAACTTTCATATAATGCTAATACAATAATCTACTACTCAACTACGGCGAATTTTCTAGCACACATTAATGTTAAAGGAAATGTATAGGGAAATGTTAACGGGTTCCAATTAGGTAATATTAAAGTTTAATGCGCGAAATAAATAAATAAATAAATAGTAATATTTTGTATGTTATGTATGTAAAGACCACTTATTATTGCGTTTCTCTTAAAATGATCTAATGAAAAAAATATGATTAAATTTAGAATTCAAATGAGTTAATTAAAACATTTATAAGTTAAAATGGGCATATTTGTAAAATTGAAATTACAGAATTATTAATTTATTATGAATGAAGCTTAAATTACTGTTCAACATTTTATTATGTATTATAAAGCCAATTAACCATGGTTTTAAGTGATTTGAACCTCTATTTATTAATTTGTCAGGGTCTCAAGTAAGAAAGGCACATATGCAACTTTGGAAATTACATATTCACCCATTTTTATTAATTAAGCATGAAAATTGACAGTCCTTTATTGTTATCTAGTGGATTAAGTAATTAAAGGCTTTTTCTATGTCAACCACAACAACAACAAAGTCTTAATCCCACTAAGTGGGGTCGGCTACATGAATCCTTTTTCTCCATTGTGTCCTATTTAGTGTCATATTTTCATTTCCTTCTAGTAAATTAAGATCATTTTTTATACAATAAGCCCAAGTCTTCCTAGGTCTACCTTTGTCTTTCTAATAAATTAATATCATTTTTTATACAACAAGCCCTAGTTTTCCTAGGTCTACCTCTGTTTTTCTTGACACAGGTCGTATCTAAAACATCTACTCTCCTAATCGGATCATCACATGGTCGACGTTTAATGTGACCAAACCATCTGAATCGACTTTCTCTAATTTTGTCTGTCACAGGAGCTACAACAACCCTTTTTCTCCATCTAAAAACATTTTCTATGTATTTTTCAAAATTTAGGTGAATGGTTTATTGATTTGACTCATTAAATACAAGTTTATGATTTTCAATTTCACCAACTTTTCATACATGAATTATAATCGACTTTATTTACTGTTGCAGTAACAAATTTATCAAATTTTTATCTCAATCAATTTAACAATGACATTTACATATGAAAAGAAAAAATATATATATATGTAATTTTGCAAATTGCAAATATACCTTTCAATAGAAATTATACATTAAAATTAACTTAATTTTTTAATTATTTATTTTTTTATTTCAATGAGTAATAAACAATTGTTTTTGGATATTTATCTTAATTTTATTGATTTCATGAGTTTTATTAACACAAAGATAATTGTGTAATATAAAATATATAAATATTAAAAAATCCTATTTGAATGTTTATTTAAAATTAGAAATGGTACTTTTATCATTTTAAAGAATTGTATTAATGTTCTAATTTTATTTTATTTAAAATATATGTTTTAATTTTTTTGTTTTATTATTAGTAATTTAATTTATTTATTGTAAATGTCATTTGTTGATAAAATTTATACTTTATGGTTATTCATAGTTTTCTTTTCTGAAAAAAAATTATTAGAATTTCATGATACTTAAATTATAGGATTTTCATGACACTTAAAACAAACAAAAAGTTAAAATTTCAAGTGATTTGAATATTTATTTTCTTCTATTTTATGATTTATTTATGTTTAAACATTTTATTAATTTAAATAGAATGTATTAATGCTTACTATTTAATTTCAGTTCCAAAGTATTCTTCTCTTTATTTTGAGTTCAGGGTTAAATTATTTTATTTTTATTATATTTATTTTATTTTTAATTTATTCTAGAGTTCTAGCTGTATTTTCTAGATTTAATTAAAAGAATTTCCAAATGAATTAAGCACTCCTCCAAGAGTCTGTCTCCACCAAACGGTGCACTTTGATTGATTAAATTGAATAGGTGGTAGATTTTTGCTTGGCAACTAACTGTTTGCGCCCCTTTCTATTATGACAGAAATGGCCTTCTTCGCATCCAAACTCTTTAGATCCTTCTTTCTTGGTCATCTTTATGAGGGAAAGCAGGGGAAGAAAAGAGATAATGATGGAGGATAAAAACTAAATCGAAGCAAAAAGAGTAGCTACAAAGTTATTTGTACAGAAAAATCTTTGTAATAAAAATGAGAGAAGTGCAGTCTAAAATAAATTAGACCATTCTCAAATCAAGAAAATATATGAAATATTTTGTAAAAAAAAGTTTTCATATTCAAAACAGAATGTTAACTAAATTTATTTTATTCTAGGTTCAAAGAGACCTCCCGCGACGACATATCCTCGTGGCCAATTAGATCCTCAGGAATACCCAAAAGTGATTTTCAGTGATTATTGCTAGTTCTAGTTGTGGCAAATCCTTTATTCATTCAAGTAAAACTAGGACACTAGGCAGAGCATTAATCACCATAATGTGGCAGGCAAACACCACTAAGCTAAAAAGGGCCTTTGGAATGCGCTTTCAAATGATTCAACAGAGGAAGCAAGTATGCCCAAAAGGATGGATAAGCATGTAAGTCAAAGAAAAACCTAAACAGGTAGAGGTAGCTTAGTCAGAGCTCCATGGACCAATCCTCTGAGACTATTTGGACCTTGGATCAACTAAACTGTAAAGGTAGTTGACCAAACCCAATTAAGAATCATTTTGTCTGCAACCCATGTGTTACATCATAAAAGAAGTCTAGTAGATCCAAAGAAAATGGAAAGACATATCTAATTTTGTATGACTACAACTAGACCAAATGTGTTGAATAAGGATTATAACTACTTAGGGGAAACTTATGTAAAAAGGAAAATAAATAGACAATTCAACTTACAAATCAATCTTGAATTTGAGAGCCTCTAACACCCTATACCGGACTAAACACTCACCTATTTGTATAAAACATGTGTTGACCAAGAGTAATTTTCTCGAGCCATGCAGCATGTATGCAGTGATCTAAGAATTCTGAATCATGGAAGCCATATTAGTATGCAAAGAGGATTTATTCTTGCATTTTATGATTATTTTAAAATTGGACCAAAGGACATATAGTAAAATAAAGATAGGAATTAAAATAACCGAGTTAGAATCTTAATTATTTCAATCCTAAGCTTTATTTAAGATAAACTTCTACAAATAGCTTTTATAGCAAAGATTTTATAATAAAGAGTTTAATTATGATCATATACAGATAAACCGCAATCATTAAAAAGAGTGAAAACATGCAAAATGTAGTAAAATAAACACTTGATATGAAAGAATAAAAGGTCAGGTGTCACTGGGCTCACTACAATCCTAGAAAAGATAAAGGGCGATCAGACTCAATATATACATACTTGATCCTAGAACTATACAAAAAATGCATAAATTTTGGAATTAAGCTATGAACCATGAGCAAAACATTTTTGGTCCTCTCTATACTGTCTTTAGTCTAAGCTCTAGAACTCATGCTTGTACCTTATTTCCAATACAAACTCCTCTGAAGGACTCTAAAAAGTATATGGAGAAAATCTAGAAAAACACACAACTTGCAGAAGAAGTTAGTACGAGCTATCTCATGCAACATATAAAAGCTTATATCTGGTAGGAGGATAGATAAATAGTTCCTATAGAAAATGTATTAGTTTAAATTATTACTACGCTCCTTCTTATTGGATACACAACCAAATATGGAAAATTTTGCCCTAATATGTAAGTGTGCAATTCTCAAACCCAGTAAAGCATGTAGAAGACACATAAAGTGTACAACAGCTAGTACAAAATAATGAACAATAGCCATGTACAAAAATCCCTAACTACAACTCAACCCTAGTTCTAAAAAAAAAAAAAGTGTTGTTTGTGCGCACATCTACTTGCAAGAATTGTAAGGAAATGGGTTGAGGGTCTTCATGTAGGATATTGATGGGACACCAAGCTGGCCCCATCCTAAGTGAACATTAACCCAGGCCTATGCTTGGAACAATCCTATGAGATCAGATAATTATAAGGTAAATCACATTACTCATTCAAACAAGCCAATGACTATACTCCTTTTTTTTACTATTATCACATATCATATTAAGGTTCATCCAGGTATTGCTACTAGCATACAAGCTCATGAGAGCTAAAATTATATGGTGTAACAAGAAAAAGGACCATACTTAGAAAAGTAAAGACCAAAAACCCTAACAACAATTACATTGAGTCAAGATTCCTCAAAAGGAAGAAAAATTAAGAAATATGCACACAAGATGTGCAATCAAGAGATTTTTAGTGAAGGTGAAAATCCCAAAAGCTTAGGCTTAAAGTTCAGATGTCATGCTAAATGACTAAGATAAAAATCATGCAAAAGAGATCAATATAAGAAACTCAAATATATGAAGAAACATATGCTAATAAATGTAGAGAACGATCTTTACAATCCACTAATGAAAGAAGCATTCAAACACTTAATACAACATAAACTAATCAGTGGAAATACTCAAATGTTATCCTACAAGCCTCAAGTAATTGGTATGAGAATGGTAAAAAATGAAAGCAAATGAGCTTACACAAAGCCTATCAATAAATAATAAGAATGTTGTATGTTCTATCAACCCGACCGACAAAGCAAAACCACCACCCATGAGGAAGGGTGTACCAACAATTTGGGACGAAAATTCTTAGGGTCAATAATTTATATTGATAAAAGGCCAACTTGTATGAGATAATTAAATTTGATCTCAAGATATGATCAAATAGACAAAAGAGGATGCCACTATTGGCAATGATCTTAGGCCCATCGGCTATGTCTCTATCATCGTCGTTGCGCCGCCAGTCTTATCTATTATTATTGTTGTCGTGGAGTCGCCATTTTTTTTATTGTTATACTATATGGCTTCCCAAATTCTTCCAACTCATACTATGTCAATGGGTACAAGAAGGGAGAAATTGAGGGAAGTAAGGAAAATATGAATGAAAACAAATAAATGTCTAAGGAGCTTTCATAAAGAATTCATTATTACAAAAGAATCTTTATGAAAGCATCATTACTAGAGATATCAGGTTTATGTACCTATTATGGGGTTTACATATTCTATAAAGATAAGTTTCTGCAGTTAATTACATCATAAATAATCCATGATTATTTAAGAAAACTTCTGATTAAGGTTTAGATTTGCTCTCAGAAAGTTCAAAAATGTTGTCAAGGAAAGGAATGTCAAGATCCTATCCATAGGGTAGTAGACTCCACACTATCCTAAAGTTTATTTAGTTGAGATTCATCCTTTTGATCCATGTCTTGAGTGGCTAAAATAATCAGCTTGCAGAACAAATTATGCACGTCTTATAGCTTGTAAAGAAAATCTTGGATAACATTCATCTTAGCTTCAACAACCTTGCAAAACAAAGTTATCAGAAAAGGCATTTTATGTATTTATTTTTGTCTTTTGAATTTTAAATTTTTAGACAACTTTGTCAAGAGTCCATGGCTCTGTCATCCTGGGGTCGTCAGATACCTTGATCTGCTTAGTCTGAAAGGTAGTTACACCAAGACCAAAAGATTCTTATAAACAACCACAGATTGCATCATCCAAGAAATCTTCATAGACCAAAGCATGTTGGGTTTAAGATTCGTTTGGTGATCTTTATTCATTAGGGTTTCATTCAAGTTTTAATGTCTTTTCTGATTTTTAGGGGTTAAAAATTTTAGGTTGCTTAAAACTTATTAGGCGATTGATTTTTGTCATTTCTTGTTTATTTTTGTTTGGGATGACCCGATCATGATCCCATGGTTCCGTTGTCTCGAGTCATTAAGGTTGCGATATGATTAACCATGAGTGATTGAAAGATACTTTTTAAGAACTTTGGGTTACCTCCTCTAAAATATCTTCTCAAACCCAGTTGCATTTTTTGTTCAAGTTTAATTTTTAGTGTCTTTTAAGGTGGATTTTTAAGTCATTTAGTACCTTAGCCCACATTATTCCCTACTGAGATAAACATGCTTTATTTTCTCATATTGAGAAATAAAACCCTATTTAACCTTCAATCACTTGGCTTAAGATTGATTTTTAGAATAATTCAAGTTGAGTTGAATTAATCTAAAGAATGATTTTGAGGTAATATGAATTTAACCTTGATTAAGATTATACCCATGCTTACTTAAGCATAGGTTGATTGTAATCAAACTAATCAGATTAGCATGGGGAGACTTAAGTTCAAACAACTTTAAACTTAGGTGAAAGTATAAGTTAATTTAAACTTAAATTGTACTTTATAAATCAATCTTAGACTCAAAATTCATTTAAGTATTAATTTTAGTTCCATTGTGGATAACCCAACTTGAGTCAATTTATCCAAATGATTCAATTGAATTTGGCTAGCCTGAGTTAAGTCTGGTTAACCTTGTAGTACAAATGAAAGGAATCCAAATGCGAGCTAGATTCCTTGAGTCCAAGTTAAGTTGGATTTGAGTTGGATCTAGGTTGGGCTATACCCAAAGGAGTTTATGTTTGTGTTGAATTTAAGTTGGGTCTAATTTAGTTTAAACCTAACTTTAAATTCAACATGGACTAGAATTCATGTGGATGAGACTTAATGTTTTAGGCTTAGTGTCAGTTGAACCTGAAATTAATTAAGTCTGATGTAGAATGGGTTCAGAGTTGAAATTAAGCTAAGTCTAAGGTAAATTAGACTTAGAAGTTTAGTTTTAATCTAGTTTAATTTAGTTAAGACTTAATTAGATAATAATGTCTAATGTATTTAAGACATAATTATCTATTGATTTAACTAAGTCTAATGTGATTAATACTTAATATCTTAACTATGTTTCATTTAGGTTAAGCCTAATTAAAAAATATTTAAAGCTAAACTTTGTTTCAATATGGGATGAACCTATAAATTTAGATTCAAGTTGATTTAGGCTTGGAATTAAGTTCAATTCCAGTTGAACTTAAAATTAATTCTAAGTTAGTTTGAGTCTTAAACTTAGACTTAGGTTCAATATCGGCTGAACCTAGGGGCTAAAAGTCAATTTCAATTTGATTTCAATTTATACTTAAGTTCACTTTAGGTTGAACCTAAGGATTTGATGTTTAAGTCCAAGTTAGTTTGGACTTAGACTTATGTTCAGTTTAGGGCGAACCTAAGTGTTAGATGTTTAGGTTCAAGTTAGTTTGAACTTAAACTTAGATTCAGTTTAAGTTGAACCTAAGTGTTAAATATTTAAGTCCAGGTTAGTTGGGACTTAGACTTAGGTGCAATTTAGGTTGAACCTAAGATTTAAAGTTATGTCCAATTTTGTTTGGACTTAGATTCAATTTAAGTTGAACATAAGGGTTCGAAGTTAAGTAAGTCTAATATGTTGTTAGACTAAATGACTTAAGTTTTAACTAAGTCTATTGTGGTCAAGACTTAGCCAATTAATTATGTTTAATTTAGGTTTAACCTAATTAGGATAAGGTTTAATTAAGCCTAATGTTGGTAAAACTTAGTTAATTAATTAGTTTTAATTTAGGTTAAACTAGTTAGGATAGGGTTTAACTAAGCGTAATGTGGTTAAGACTTAGTTAATTATTTAAGTTTAAATTGAATTAAACCTAATTAGGATAGGGTTTAATTAAGTCTAATGTGTTTAAGACTTAGTTAATTAATTAAATTTATTTTAGATTAAACCTAATTATGATAGGGTTTAACTAAGCCCAATGTGGTTAAGACTTAGTAAATTAATTAGGTTTAATTTGGATTAAATCTAATTAGGATAAGGTTTAACTAAGCTTAATGTGGTTAAGAATTAATTAATTAATTAATTAGGTTTAATTTAGATTAAACCTAAAAAGAATAGGGTTTAATTTAGCACATTGTGGTTAAGACTTAGTTAATTAATAAGTTTTAATTTGGATTAAACCTAATTATGATAGGTTTTACTAAGCCTAATTTTGCTAAGACTCAGCTATATAATTAGGTTTAATTTGGATTAAACTTAATTAGAATTAGTTTAGGGAGTTTGGTTCAATTTGGGTTGAACGGTTATGGTTAACTTAGGTTCAATTTGGGTTGAACTTTAGGTTTAATTTGGGTTGAATCTAAGGTTTGGGTTGACTTAGTTTCAATTTGGGTCAAACCTAGGGGTTAAAGTAAACTTAGGTTCAATTTGGGATGAACCTAAGGTTTGGGTTCACTTATGCTTAATTTGGGTTGAACCTAAGGTCTAGGTTGACTTAGGTTTGATATGGGTTGAACCTAAGGGTGTGGGTTGGGTCTAATGTTGATTAGGCTCAAGTTTTAAGGGTTAGGTTAAAGTTGGGTTAAACCTAAGATTAGAGGTTTATGTTGGGTCTAATGTAGGTGAGAACCAAAATTTAAGTTAAGTTTAAATTAGATTAGACTTAAAGGTTAGGGTTATGTCTAATATGGATTAGACTGAAAGATTAGTGTTAAGCTTAATTTGGTTAAGGCTTCAAGATTAGGTTTAGGTCTAAGGTGCGTTGGCTTAAGGATTAGGTTTAGGTCTAAGGTGGGTTTGACCTAAAAATTGGAGTTAAGCCTAGTTTGGTTGAGGCTTAAGGATTAAGTGTATGTCTAAAGTGGGTTATACCAAAAGATTGAAGTTAAGCCTAATGTGGTTAAGGCTTAAGGATTAAGTTTAGGTCTAAGATGGATTAGATCAAAAGATTAGAGTTAAGCATAATTTGATTAAGGCTTAAGGATTAAGTTTAGGTCTAGGGTGGGTTAGAACTAAAGATTAGGGTTAAGCCTAATTTGGTTAAGGCTTAAAGGTCAAGATAGGGTTAAGCCTAATTTGATTAAGGCTTAAGGGTTAAGTTTAGGTCTAAGGTGGGTTAGACCTAAAGATTAGGGTTAAGCCTAATTTGGCTAAGGCTTAAAAGGTTAAGATAAGGTTAAGCCTAATTTGATTAAGGCTTGAGGCTAGGTTTAGGTCTAAGATGGGTTATAACTAAGGATTAAGGTTAAGCTTAATTTGGTTAAGGCTTAAAGGTCAAGATAAGGTTATGCCTAATTTGACTAAGGCTTAAGGTTAAGTTAGGTCTAAAAGGTGTTTAGACCTAAAGATTAGGGTTTAAGACTAATTTGGTGAAGGCTTTAATATTAAGATATGTTTAAGCCTTATTTTATTAAGGCTTAAGGTTAAGTTAGGTCTAAAAGGGGTTTAGACCTAAAGATCAATGTTAAGCTTAATTTGGTTGAGGCTTAAAGGTTAAGAGGGATAAGCCTAATTTGATTAAGGCTTAAGATTAAGTTAGGTATAAAAGTTGTTTAGACCTAAATATTAGGATTAAATTAATCATAATAACCACTTCTAATCCTTTAGGGTAAAAGATTAAAAGTAATAAACCAAGTTTCGAAAATTTTGGGTTAAGGAGTAAATATTAAAATTTATAATTTTACCATAAATATCTAAATTATCACTTTAGGCATTTTTAAAGGTTGGAAATATTTGTTCTTAGGGTTTGAGTTTATTATCCTAAATTTTCTAATCAATTTCTAGTTCAATTTCCAATTTTCTGATTTTTCGTAATAATTTTAAAAAATAATTACAAAGTGGTAGAAATTTTGTCATTTTTATTTTAGGGACATCCCCTAACCTTAGAAATTCAGTGAATGTTCCCAAAGATGAGGGGATTAATCCATATAAATTTCATAATTTTTGGATTTAAATTTAATTTTTAAAAAGTAAAATACTCCAAAAAGATTTAATTAATTAAAAATTAAATATAATTTATTTATTGTCTATTTTATCCCCTCTCTTTTGAGTCCAGAGGTCTTTTTGGTTTATTGTTTGTATTTTACTTGGTAGAGTTATCAATTTTTTATATTAATTAGGGTTTTAGAATTAATTAATTCATAAAAATCCTAAATTTTTTACTTATCTGATGTTGTGCCAGCTCAACAATGGCTTCATCGAAGCGCTTTGTGTCCGCGTTTGATCTGCGGAGCTTTCCACAAAAGCGTTCATGGTGGCATCAATCCGGTGATCCCCCCTCTGAAGCACGTCTGTTAAATTTAATCTTAGTCTCGTCCCCACGAGACATTAAATCAATTGTAGTTGATAATCAAACCCTAAGGTCTTCCTCATTTCTTAATGAAATTTCTTAGGGTTTGATATTAAAGCTTCATCTACTCGAAAAGAAGCCATCCATACAGTTAAAAATACATAGTGCAATCATTTCTTTCATAAAGGGCCTAATCCAAGATGATTTTTAGAGTTCGTGAAACATACCTTAGCCCAATAGGTGTGGCCTCAATTGGGTTTAACAAACAAATTTGTGGAGACCTTGTGAACCTCTTTGTTGGTTCAATTTGAAGTAAAATTGGGCCTATATATATCTTTAGTGGTATGGTGGCTCAGTTTGAGCGTGAAGTAGGTTAGGACCCTTGTGATGGATCAATTTTGATTAGGAATGTCTTTTTATAGCTTAGGGAAGCTTTTGGAAGGATTTGTTTGAAGGTTTGGTAGGGTTCATGTCATACCCAAATTTTGCCCTGAGCTTGGATTTGGAAATTAGGGCTTCATAGAGGGGTTAAGGCCTTAGGGAGATATAAAATTTATTGCCTATGTCTTGAAGAAGATTTTCTCTCTTGGCGGGTAGAGGTTTGTTGATTTAATTGAGGATCACTATTCATGCTTCAAGCTCTTGGATTTGGCCTTTAATGGTCATGAGAGGCTTGGATATGGCCAAGGTTGGCCTGGGGAGAATCTTCTGACTCTTCTGAAGTGTTTTCAGAGATCAAGGAGAGAGGTTATGCAGAGAATTCTTCTCCTTAGAATTTTTATCTAAGTTGGCTCCAATGGAAGAAGAGGTAGGAATCTATGGGTTTAGGGCATTGGAGAGGGGAGGAGGTGAGGTGGTTAAGCTTGACAGAGTTTCTCCTTGCGTGAAGGGACTTGGGTCACTTGGACTAGAATGCCAAGTATGTGGGGGAGTAAGTAGGAATAACTTCCTTCATCCCCCTCTCCTTATTTTAATTTTCTTTTTTGTTTTATTTTCATTAAATAATGCACGAGTTATCTAAATCTCTGGTGGGTTGAATGGGTCATGGGTGACTTATTAAATCATGAGCTTGGATCATGGTTTTAATCCATGGGACCATTGGTTAAAGCCTTAGGCTTTAGGCTTACAACTATGATTTTAGGGTTTAAACCTAGGCTTGATGGGTCTTAATTTCATCCCTTTAATTAATTAAATAATTACTTAATTATGAGAATGAAAAGTTGACCATAAGACCATGAGATGACCGTGGTGATTTAAAGTTGAACATTTGACCTAATGTTGATTAATTAGATCCGAGGTTGGCCAATTGGACCATGAGTTGACCAAAATGATCAATTTGACTATATGGTGATGTGTTGACAATTTAGGGGTTAGGTTGGTGTGAGCGCTATTTTTGGTTGGAGGGGAGTTGCCAGTAAGAAGCTGTCGGTTATTGGAATCGAAATCCAGTCGCCTGCTTCGGAAGGACGTTGAAGTTTAGAAAAGTGTGAAATCATAATGACCCCATATTTTTCATAGTTTAAATGAAGGAGTACTATACCTCAAACCTTGTGTCTATCCCGAAGGATAAACACAAGACTTGAGGATGAGGCTCAATCAAATTAACTAAGGAAAGTATGACGTCTGTCTGGTCTGCAAAACCTTTGTATTTGCTGAAAAGTTTCCTCTATTTAATATAAAGGATTAAATAGGGTTTATATTAAGCTGGGTTCAGACATGCTTCCTATAAGGGCAAGCCCCTATAGTTAATTACAACTTAAATGACCAAAGTCATCTAAGAAGACTCTCGATAAAAATCAGAAAATATTATCTTCAAGGATATTCAAAGGATAGGACTCTTCAATTAGATCGGACGTAGAGGTGTGAAAGGGGATTAGTTCAAATTTGGAATATTTTACTATAGAATCCAAAGAAGGAAGAACTAGTGGTTGTCAGGGATCCAGAGGCGAACCTCGGTGACTTCCCAAGCTATCCTAATATTTGGCTTCAGTTTTGAGGAGAAATANAATGAACACAAGAATTGAGGGTGAGGTTCGATCAAATAAACTAGAGAAAGTTATGACAT
>JXCR01148030.1:74668-90486 GCA_002079205.1 Phalaenopsis hybrid cultivar
AGACATCTTAATTTAGTTGAAGTTGAAGTTTTGTGTGATGTTTGTGATTAAATTTTGAGTTGTTTTATATTTTGAATGTTGTGACGGTGAGTTTTATCTTGGTTGATTTTAGTTTTGGTTTTGGTTTTGGTTTTGTGGCTATCCTAATAGTTTTAGTTTTCTATGCAGGGTGGCATTGTTGTTTAGCATGCAAATTTGCAGGTATAAAAGTACAGTATGAAAGTACAAGAAAGACAACGCTGAAAACTGTAAAAGCATACCTGGCGAGTCTTCTTGTTCCACCACTTGAAACTTAAAATGCATGTTAAGGCAGTTTATATGAGATGCAAAAAGTTAGGTTTTCCTAACCCTATGTCATATCTTGGTGGGTCCTTAGGAGTTTAGTTAAGGATGATTTTGTCAAGCAAAACATATAAAGTTTAGTAGATCTCCAAGGTATCCAATAGATCTAGAGAAAGAAGCACGTCCGTGCTACTCTCTCGCTGCCTAGTGGAAAATCTTGAGTTCTTTTAAACTTATTATGTTTCTTGATAATTCATCTTGTAAATACCCTTAATGCTCAGTAAACACTGATGTCTCAATAATACCTAAGAAAAGGGTAATTATCACTCGTGATTCAATTTAAGAATTATGTGGGTGAAGACCCTCAAAGAGGCAAGTTAGTGTTGTTGGAACACTTAGCCAAATTTTAACCCTAATTGGGATTAGTGGTGTTTCAAGGATGTTTGATTATGTTATGTTTATTTCTCTATTCCTCATTTAGTCAATTTTGATTTGGCCGAAATCACCACTAAGCCCTTAAGACCTAGGTGAGTGTCTTAATTAGTTTTGAAAAGGTTAAGCTTTAAGTTGTCATGATTCATGATTTGAATTTTATTTGAAAATCAAGGTAGGGGTATTAAATTGATTAACTTAAAAATTCATACCCCTAAGTCTAGGATCATTCAATTTGATTTGATTTGACCTAAGTCACCACCAAGCCCTTAAGACCTAGGTGAGTGTCTTAATTAGTTTTGAAAATGGTTAAGCTTTAAGTGGTGGCCTAAGTCACCACTAAGCCCCTAATCCTCATTTAGTCAATTTTGATTTGGCCTAAGTCACCACTAAGCCCTTAAGACCTAGGTGAGTGTCTTAATTAGTTTTGAAAAGGGTTAAGCTTTAAGTGGTCATGATCATAGGTGAGTGTCTTAATTAGTTTTGAAAAGGTTAAGCTTTAAGTGGTCATGATTCATAATTTGTAAATGAGTGTCTTAATTAGTTTTGAAAAGGTTAAGCTTTAAGTGGTCATGATTCATAATTTGAATTTTCTTTAAAATCAAAATAGGGGTATTAAATTGATTAATTATTGGTTTCCAAAGTCATACCCCTAAGTCCAGGATCATTTAATTATTAAACTAATAAATTTATAACTTTAAAATTCATACCCCGAAGTCCAGGATCATTTAATTTTAATAAACATCCAAATTTTTAATGATTTAGAAATTTATTAAGGATTTTATTTGAAATTCAAGATAGGGGTATTAAATTGATTAATTATTGACTTCAAAAGTCATAATCCCTAAGTCAGGATCATTTAATTTTAATAAACTTCCAAATTTTTAATGATTTAGAAATTTTCTAAATCCAGGATCATTTAATTTTAATAAACTTCCAAATCTTAATAATTTAGAAATTTATTACTAAGTCAGGATCATTTAATTTTAATAAACTTCCAAATTTTTAATGATTTAGAAATTTTCCTAAGTCCAGGGTCATTTAATTTTAATAAACTTCCAAATTTTTAATGATTTATAAATTTATTAACTTATCTTTTTAATGNTCATGAGTCAATTAAGACATCAGAGGAGAAAATGTTATTTTTCAGAATATAATTTATTGTATATAATTATTTTCATGCAAAAATAGGATTTTCCAAAGAAAATTCCTAACTTGACCAACGTAATAGATAATCTCTTAAAATTTTTACTGGAGGTGGAGCTAAACTAGAGAAGCCTTTGTACCAAATTTCATGATTTTTCTAATTCTCCGTGATTTATCAAAATTATTTTAAATTATGGGTTATTTAATAAAAATAAAATATTTTAAATGCTGAAAATTATTTTTTGTACTTTTTAAAAATCTCTCTAAGGTTAGAGAATCCAGAGAAGCAAATTTCATGTTTTTCTAATTTCTCTTTGATTTATTAGAGTTATTTTAGTGAAAAACTCATTTTTGACCTTTAAAAAATTATTTTTAAGCTTTGAAATTCAATATCTTTATTTAAAAAATCAGAAAAAATATTCTAATTGTTCCTAAGTGATTATAAAGCAATTTAGAACTTTTCCATGAATTTTATTATTTTTGTGTTTTTTAAGAATTTTTAATTATTTTAAATATTTAAAATAGGTTAAAAAATAAGTTTTTATTCTAAATATTATTTTATTTTTATAAAATATCCCTGATCACACAGAACTTAAGACACTAAGTTTCATAATTTTTTGAGTTATATTTTGATTTTTAAAAATCATTTAAGTGGTGATATTTATCTTTAAATATCAACTTAAGTTATCAAATGAACTCAAAATAATTTGAACATTTTATAATGAGTTCTATGGATCATAAACCACAGTGGACATCAAAAATCAAGTCATTTAAATGTTAATATTTTTCAAAATTAATTATTTTAGTGATTTATTGTTTGTAAAATTTAAGTGCATTTTAAATGACTTGACCCATGTAACTATTTCTAAAAGCTCATCTAGTCATAGAGGATCTTCCAAAATGTTCTTAGAATTTTTTAATCAATATTCTAATTTCCATGATTATTTTAAGGAAATAATGTGCAAGATCTTGAAAAATATGGATCTCTGTATAAGAACCTCCTCTGACTTTGGAAAAATCAGAGGATATTTCCCTTGACAGAGGCTACAACATGCCAAAATTTCAAGCCAAGGTGATGTATCAATATGCATAGAGAATTAAATGATCCCAAAAAGTGTTTAATTAATTAAAAATATTTTATGCTTCAAATGGACTTGAAATTTATTCCACATTATTCTCTTCTGTTCACTAAGCAAGANCTTCTGTTCACTAAGTAAGAGAGTATTTTTATTTTATTTTTGTAATTTTTTTACACAAAGTTATGGATTTTCTAAATTAGGGGTATTTAAATAAATAGAAAAAGCCCTAATTTTCAATTTAAACCACGCGTGCCACCTCAGCCTATTTAAACTGAAGGCATGCGTGGCGCGCTCTGGTTGGACGCCGCCGTCCACGTAGCTGCTGACTCGGCCCGTGTTTATGTCCCGAAGCGTCGTCCGGCTCGATCTCCTCCGTCTATTTGATACACGCTTGTTCAAACGACTTCCCATCATCGTCTCCGATAGAATGATCCCGTGACCGTCCACACTAAAACCTTAAGATCTCAGCCTAAACTCAACCAAATCACTTCGGGTTTGATTCTATGGACTCGTCTAAGTGAGACGAACACATCCATATGGCAATCATGCAATTGAATTAAGTCTAATTAAATGGAGAATCGAAATAGGCTCGGGATGAGGTGAGGTTTTATACCTTTGCTCTGAGAAGTGAAGCTTAAATCAGAGGGTCTTGGCACGCTTGTTACGATCCAAAGAGGCTAAGGATTGAGTCCCTGATCTTGGTCAAAGGCCTAGGTATGAATTCAATCACGGCCGGATTTGGGTGTTGGTCTAGAGCTATGGTAGAAGCTCTGTGGAAGGGGGATTTTATGGGGCTTTGACTTCTTTCACTATTGTGAAGGTGTGGGTAGAGTTAATTTGAGTTTGGTTGGACTGTGGAGGTGTATTGGGTTCTATCCTGCTTTCCGACAAGGTCCCAAGCTCAAAATTGAGCTCCAACAATGGGAATTGGTGAGGAAAAATGGTTGGAATGCACTAAAGAGATCTTAGGGAAGCTCTCTGTGAAGCTTGGAGAGGTATCACTAAGGAAATTTCAACACTTAGTTTAACAGCCATAGAGGTGGGCTTTTATAAAAATGGGGTTATGTTGACTGTCATGGCCAATTAGGAGGTTTAATGTGGTGCTTATGTGGAGGACAGAGGAGCTCCATAGTTTGATTTGGCTAACCTGGCCTCTAGGTTTTATTTAGGTGAAGTTCCATGGGGGTGGCTCTTGGTTTTGAGCATTTCCAGCCACTAGGCTGGACGGCCGACCAGGGGGAGGTGGCTAGGAGCTCAGGGAACCAAGGGGAATATGTCACAACAATTTAGTGCAATAATACCTAATTTTGGTAAGGATATCTTAAGCACATGCATTTTTGAAAATAATATGCCTTGACTTGGGGGACCTTTGGTCCATGGCTTGATTTATGTGGTTTCATGATGTTTGGACTGGTCATTAAGTCAAACTAATGGCTGTGATGGAGTTAATTTGGCGACTTTAGGGTGGTTAGGTCACATTTAGTGCATGGGTCCAAGTGGGTGCAAATGACCAAGTCTTGGGTTTGGTCTAGGCTAGCCATGTTAATTGGCCCAATTAATTGTTTCATGTGGTGTAGATGATCATAAGAAACAACTTTGGTGAAGAATGAAAAAGTTTTTGAGCTCAATTGAAGGGTCAATTTGAGGGAATTTTGATTTTTAGTCAATTTGGTCATGTAGGCTAGACTTGGGTCTAGCTTGGGTTAGCCTTGGGCTAAGTCCAAATTTGATTATTGTAAATGGTTGCTAGGCTTGGGTCTAGCTTGGGTTAGCCTTGGGCTAAGTCCAAATTTATTATTGTGAATGGTCAATAGGGACCACATGAAGAGTTTTCAACATGAATTGGATGCCATGTTGGGGGTTAAGGCAATCAATTGGGTGAAATTTGGGGACTTAGCCAATTTGGGGCTAAATTTTGGAATTTTGGATTTAGGCCAAAATTAAATGGATTTGAGACTTCACCAAGGCCAATTGATGGTTAGAATTTTGGATTTAAGCCAAAATCAAATGGATTTGAGGCTTCACCAATGTCAATTGATGGTTCGAGGTTAAGGCAATCAATTGGGTGAAATTTGGGGACTTAGCCAATTTGGGGCTAAATTTGGGGTTTTGGATTTAGGCAAAAATCAAATGGATTTGAGGCTTCACCAAGGCCAATTGATGGTTGATTGGATTTAGGCCAAAATCAAATGGATTTGAGACTTCACCACGGAAATTTGATGGTTGATTTTGATGTATAGGAATGTGATAAAGATTTTGAAACATTAATTGAGGCCAATTGACTAGGCTATGCTTTCAATTTGGTGAGATTAGGTCATATGGTCAAAATTGGGGTTTTGACCAAAATCAAATAAATCATGGACCAATTGAGCTTGGATTTAGTTTAGTTTGGTCATATCAAAAGTGAATTTGAGTTTAGGATTGTAATTGGGGTAAATTGAGATCAAATTGATGAACATTTGAGTTGAATTTGGGGAAATTTGGGTCTTTAAAGGCAAATTTGGGGATTTTTGATAAAGATGGTCAAATTGGCCAATTGGGTCATGTGGTGCAAATTTGGGGGTTTTGGTTAAAGATGGTCAAATTGGCCAAATTGGGTCATGTGGTAGTTGAGAGAAATAAAATTAGAATATTTGGGATTTATTGGAATTTTTGGGAATTTTTGGGATTTTGGATTATGGAGGGGTATTTTGGTAATTTGGGGGTGTTTTAGAGGTAAAAGGCCAAGATGGGTATTTTGGCAGAGTTGAGGTACCAACCATCATCAACAAGCCATGGTCTAATCGAAACCCCATTTTGGGTCCTCTACATAGTGGTCTTAGCCAAACCATAGCCCTAGGGCTGGTAGCTACATGCATATCCCAAAAAGATCAAGGGATCTAGGCTAGAAATTTGAGTTTAAGGCTGTGAGTGATTGTGAGTGTAGATGAGTGTAGTGAGTGAATTAGCTCCAAACCAACACCCAGGGTCAACCTTAAGGTCCAGCAGTCCTAAGGGTGACTCATCTTGAGTTTCCCCCATAGTGACCCCACCTATTAAGTACTTAGAGGTTGAGACCAACATGTGGAACTTCAAGTTGAGTAGAGAAGAGTTTGGAATTTTTAGTGGTGAGGGTGCCTTGTCTAGTTTTCTAAGAATAGTCAATAGGAAAGTCCTATGGCTAGACCTTAGGCTACTATCATGTCTAGTTTTCTAAGAATAGTCAATAGGAAAATCCTATGGCTAGACCTTAGGCTACTAACTTTTTCTAGTTTTCTAAGAATAGTCAATAGGAAAATCCTATGGCTAGACCTTAGGCTACTAAAGAAAAAAAAACTAAACTTCAACCCAAAAGTGAGGTCAACATTTGGACATAGGGTCAATGGGTTTGATTATATGGTCAAGTGTTGACCATGTTGACCAAAGGATTGATTAGGGTGGTCAGGTTGACCATATGGTGATGTCTTGACCGTATGGTGGTTAGGTTGACCACAAGGTCAATGGGTTTGATCATATGGTCCAATGTTGACCATGTTGACCAAAGGATTGACCAGGTGGTCAGTCTTGACCATATGGTGGTTGGGTTGACCACAGGGTCACTGAGTTTGACCATATGGTCCAATGTTGACCGAAGGATTGACCACCACAATGTCAATGGGTTTGATTATATGGTTCAATGTTGGCCATGTTGACCACATTGACCAAAGGATTGACCAGGGGTTTACTCTGTTGAATAATAAAATAGTCAGCATATCAGTTTAATGAAAATTCACTATCCTCTTGGGTTTTAATCTATCGAAGTTGCTAGTATTATAATCCACAACTTATAATTCATTTTATTGATCCATCATTTCTATAATAAATTCATGAAGTCTTTTTTGATTCATAATCCTCCTAACAGTTCACTTTAGTTCTAATTCATAGGGTTCAAGGTCTGTAGCTTCTGGACTATGCAAAAAATTCTAAAGACTTAACTAATATGACATATATCCATAACTTTAGGCACTCAAAAATATTTTTGGTATTTTGGATATTATTTAAAACAAACACATAATAATGAAACACACTATATAATAACACATAATTTCCAAATCTAAGTCTTACAGGTTAAACTAAAATTCTTCTAAAGTTCTTACTTTAGCTTTCCCCGGCAATGATGCCAAAAACTTGTCCCAACCCGCAATTACACAATTATTTAGTTTCCTGACCAAAAACTTGACCCGATTTCTTTAGGCGGCTAGTGTGCAAAATGAATATGCTATAGAATTTAGAATTAATTTATATTTTACACACTAGGGGTTCTACGTAAGTATACACATCGTTTCAAGTAACATAAGGCTTTCTTTAAAAATCTTAGTATCGATCCCACAGGGAAGTGAGGTAAGAATTCCCTTAGTTTTTGAATTTTTAAGAAGTTTGATTTTCTTAAATTCATTAATTTACTCTAAAATTAAAGTAAAATAAATTAAGTTAAAAAAAACAAATCTAAGGTGACTGGTTAAATTTTTGTATGTTCTTATATAATCAAAATCCCTTTCCTCTTGCAATGAGATCAAAATCAATGTAGGAATCAAATGTTTAAAATTTAAATGTATTTTTGTGCCAAATAGGAGCATGCCTTTTATTTACCCTATTTTGAGTGCATAAATAACATTGGCTAACCAAAAGTAAGGTTCAAAATTCTCAATTTATGCTGGGTAGGTTCTAGCCTCTCACTTCTAGTTTGCCCATTGTGCCCTTTCTATAGGATTATCTGTCCTAAGGTTCCAAAGTCTAGAACAAATTGGCTGGAATCTAGCCTATCACCCTAGAAACACCAATTCTATGCCCATCAAAACTTATCTCTTTATCTATTTGTAGGGTTAATTTATTTAACTTTAATTTCTCTGCATGCTCAATTTCAATCTTGCCTTAAACGCGACAAACCAATACTTCAGATCTTCTCAAGTTAATAAGCCAAGGTAGATCTTCTCAATTTACGCCCATATTTTTCATTCTCAATTTCAGCTTACTTTCAAGCCAAGGAAATTTATTCGGATCTTCTCAATTCCAAATTCTCAATTTCAAGTAAATTTCTTTCAAATATTTTCCCCACATTCTCAATTTTTTCGGATCTTCTCAATATGGAAGAAATGCAAGGTGAAAATCAACGCAAGATTTGATACTGTTGCTAGAAGATTAAGTCCCCGACAACGGAGCCAAAACTTGACAATGGTTATAAATTTGATAAAAATGTGTATAAAATATTCAATAATGCAAAGTCACACTTATCAACGCAAGTATACGTATCGCTCAAGTAATACAGGGCTCTAATGGAGTCCTGGATGATCTCACAGGGAGTAATACTAGAGACTACGAACTAGGATTTAGAAAATCAATACTTAATCACAACAATATAGTTCAAATTGTTTATTTGTCACTAATAAGAAATTGAAATAAATATGTAATTTTAACAAACTCTTGATTAACTAATTATACTAATAAAGTTTCTAATGTAAAGCTCAGTATATAAGAAAGCATCCTTCTCCTTATCAAGAAATTAAAGTGAATGGATAAAGTGAATTAGTTCAAATTGTATTGTGCCAAATAGGAGCATACCTATTCTTTACCCTTTGGTCTAGGCATAAAAAACATTGACTAATCCTATGCTTAGTTACTAAATTTGTGACTAGACTGGGAGAATACCGGCTCTCACATTGGAGCTCCCACATTCCCCTTGCCTGAGGGCTAACATCTACACTTCAGCACCCAAATGATAGGACCGAATTGGGAATTTTAGTCTGTCACTCTAAAATCTCCAATTCTATGCCCGATAATTTTATTTCCTTATTTATTTGCACCCAGCTTTCAAGGACTTTGACCTCCCTAAATCTTGGATGTAATCTTCATTTTAGTTGTAAAACTCAACATATTTTAACAAACTAATTGGCCAGATTGAAAGTAAATTAAGATCAAAGTGAAAAGATCGTCACAACTTCTTTAACATTCTCATGGCTCAACCAATTCAAATCACCATTTCACAAAATCTCAAAGCAAACTAACAAGTTCTTTAACATTCTCATGGCACAACCAATTCAAATCACCATTTCACAAAATCTCAAGACAAGGGAGAAAATAAAGAAAACTACTCAGAACTCATGAAGAAGATACGATAAAACTTGGATTTCATATATAAAAGAAAAGTTATACAAACTACAATAAGCAAATACAACTTATCTCAAATTCCTCCCCAAGTAACTCCTTGAAGTTCCTTTGAATCTCTTGCTTTCTTTACAGCACACAGAATTTTCTTTTGAAGCGGCAAGGAGGAAGAAATCTTTCACTTTCCATCCACTCTTACAATCTCTTGAAGAATTCCTCACAATATCTAACCCTAAATTAAACTTTCTATACTCTACAAACAATAAAAATTCAGCGGACACCACCACGGGGCTCCTATTTTTTCAACCCAAATGTTTCTCTTAAAGTTGTAGAAGAGTTTTCCAAGAGTTGCCTAAGCGTCCCTTCAAAAATTGTCCACATTCAATGCACCTGTTAGGAGAACCGCCGTTCTCGCTGTTGGTGGCCTCAATGGCACCGTCGGCGGCCTCAATGGCACCGTCGGCGGCCTTCTAGAATATTTAATTATGGACTCTTGGGAAAAACCTATCGTCGGCGCCATTGGGCTTGCCTTCGGCGCCCTAGTTCAAATCTTCATATTTTAGTCCTTTTTGCTCCAAATTCGCTCTTTTTTGCATCTTTTTGCTCCAATGACCATAATTCAACATACCTGTAACAAAACATAAAAAATACCCTTCTTTAAAGTGCAATATCATCAATATTAGTATAAAATGGGTATGAAAATCTCAACATATTTTTCAATGGTCAATAGGTAATCGATCGATCGACTAACTGAAGAGTTAGAGTTGTAGGTGAAATATCTCCTAAATCAAACCTTCTAAAAATTGATAATGACATAAGATTAATACTGGCTCCTAAATCACATAAAGCTTTTCTATAAAATCATTCACCAATAGCATAAGGAATTATAAAACTTCCAGGATATTTAAATTTTTTAGGAAGGTTCTTCTGAATTATAGTGCTACACTCTTCACTAAGTACAACTGTCTCATTATCTACAAACTTCCTTTTCTTATTAAGTATATCCTTCATGAACTTCACGTAACTTGACATTTGTTCCAATGCTTCAACAAATGAAATGTTTATCGTTAATTTCCTCAAATTTTTCAAAAAATTCAAAAATTGATTATCTTTATACTTCAATCTTTAAGGAAATGGAGGTGGTGATCTTTCTATAGTAATGTTCATTGATTTAATAGGAATTTCTGACTCATGATGAAAATCTTCACCAGAATTTTCATTTTCCACCTCATCTTTTTCAATCTCAACTTCTCGGTGAACTCTTTCTTCTAATTCTTTTCAGTTCTCACTTGAATAGCTTTACTTTTCTCATTGTTCTGATCTTTCAGATTTACTTCAACTTTACTAGGCATTGTTCCTAGAGGTATGTTGCTAAGTGCATTAGCAATATATCCCAATTGATTTTTCATGTTTCTGATTGTAGCTCATTGACTCTGTAACTGACTTCCCATTTGCAATATCAAATCTTCCATTGATAACTTTTTCTCTTTAATTTGCAAATTATTAAATCCTGGGGGGTAATAAGATTTATAGGCTTGATTTCCTTGCTTGTTGGAGCTTCTCACTGGGTTCACAGCATTGTTTCTCCATTGTGGATTTAAAGTATTCGAGTTATTATTACTCCAACTAAAGTTTGGATGATTCTTCCATCCAGGATTATAATAATTGGCATAAGGATTGTTAAAATGATTGTTTATAGCAATTAAAGTCTCATAAGAAGATTGAGATTTTATCATTTGTCCAAATGAGTTTTCCTCAAGCGCAATGTTGTTTGAGAATAATTCATTCTATATTGATCTATCTTCTTTGATATAGGAGCTATTTGAGTAGCTAATATAGATATTGCATCAGAATCATGAACACTGGCTACTCTTTTTGGATTTACCCTTTCTAAGGGCCATTAAAATTATTAGTAGCCATCTCTTCAATTAATGAATATACTTCATCGAATGGTTTTGACATTAATGATCCACCAGCAACAACGTCAATTATTGATCTAAGAGATCAAACCAATCCATTCTAAAAAGTTTGAATTATTAACCAATCAGGCAATGCATGGTGTGGACACTTCCTAAGGAGATCTTTAAATCTTTCTCAGGCTTCATAAATTGATTCTCCTTCAAAGTGAATAAAAGATGTAATATCATTTCTAAGCTTAGCAATTTTTGAAGGTGAGAAATATTTAGATAAAATTTTTTGTGAAAAATCTCCTCAAGTTCTGATAGATCCGGGTGCTAATGAGTTTAACCACATCTTAGCTTTATCCCTCAGTGAAAAAGAAAAAAGTCTAATTCTGACAGCATCATTCGACACTCCATTATATTGAAATGTAGCACACAGTTCTAGAAAACTAGCAAGGTGTAAATTAGGATCTTCATTTGGTGTTCCTCCAAACTAACTGTTTTGTACCATTTGGATAATAGCAGGTTTAAGCTCAAATCAATTGACAGTTACAGTGGGGTTTTGTATACTCAAATAAATTTCATCAGCTGCAGGATTAACATAATCCCTTAAAGGTCTCTGACGATGTTCATTTTCATTTCGAGCATTACTTGTGCTGCAAGCTATTTTGTTAGAATGATATTTCTATTTTTGTTATTTTTAATTTTTTCTAACAGTTCTTTCTAATTCATAATTGTAAGGTACTAGGTTTTCATATCTTATACTACGCATAAACAAAATAAAACAAGTTATTAAAAATAAACAATACACTTAACAAAGAAAATGTTCAAACTAAACTAAAAACACATATATATATATATATATATATGTATATATATATATATATATATATATATATATATATATATATATATATACATAATAAAATAACTAATATTTTCCGTTACTTCCCCGACAACTGCGCTAAAAACTTGATGTGGCGTGAATTTGTTAAGATTAATAATAATGATGCAATGTAACCCAAACTATAATAAAATTTTGATGAAAATAATTTATCTTTAAAAATCTCTTTAATATCCCAATTCCCGTTTACATACTACGCAAGTATACGTATTGCTAAAGTAATATAGGGCTCTAATGGAGTCCTAGATATCGATTCCACTGGGAAGTTGGAAATATATATAAGGTAGTTATTTATATTCTATTATAATATAAAAATAAAGTGAAGTGCTAAGTTTAAAATTAATCTACTTAAGTGAAATGCTACTAACTATGCAGATGTATGACTATAACAAGTAAATTAAACTAAATGCTAAACTTTCAAAATTAAATTGCTTAAATAAAATAAAAGTTTTTTTTTAAATGAAAAGTTTAACTATGAGAAAGAACTCGTCCCCTTTACAATGAAAATATAGCTTGTGAAGAAATTGAAATCATATGTAAAATATATTTAAAAATTGTTTTATGTCAAATAGGAGCAATCTTATTCTCTACCCTCTTCCGAGGACTATAAAGAACATTGACTAATCCAGAGTTTGGTCTCTAATTCTGTGGTTAGGCTGAGAGGATACCGGTTGTCACTCCAGAGCTCCCACTACTCCCTCCTCTGAGGGCTAACATGCTCGCATTAGTTTCCAATCAACTGAACCAAATTGGGGATTCTAATATGTCACCTTAAAATCTTCCAATTCTACATCAATCAAAGTATATTTTCCTATTTATTTGTACCCAATCCCATGAATGAAATACTCTCCCATAAAATCAAATGTGATTCCCCTTTGTTGTAGAAATCATATCCCCATTTCAGAGCATATAATTCTCGACACATTTTAACAATTCAATTGGTCAGATCAAAAAGTAAATAAAGATCAGAGTTCAAATCTTCACAAATTATTGACATTTAAAATTGTAGAAAACAAAATCAATTCTTCACAAAACCATTTCTTCAAAGTAGGGAGAAGGATAAAGAAGACTACTCGTAATTCATGAGAAGGATACGATAAAACACGGATTTCATATATGAAAATAAGTTTACAAAAAAAAAAATATATATACAACTTAACTCACAATCCTTCCCAATCAAATCCCTAGAAGTTCTCTTCAAGCATTTCTCTCTTTATAATCTCTCTCAATTTTCTCTTAGAAGTGTAATGAAGAAGAAATCTCTCACTTTCCCTCTCCTCTTAAACCTTAGAAGAAAATCTCCTCCTTTCTCTCTCTAACTCACGCCTCTCTCTCTCACTCTAACTTTTCATCCCCCCATTCTAGACTCTCTAGAGGTTCTCTTTTGTTGGATGGTTCTCTCTTCTCAAAAAGAATCTCAATTACCTCCAAAATTCAATAGTCTAAACTTTGAATTTCAAAAGATGTGCCTCCTTGATCTAAGAGTCAAATCCCTTCAAATTGGAACCTTTCAAAGTGTCCACATGCATTGAATCACTCCATGGGGTGCTTAGAACAAGTGTCCCTTTAAAAATTCATGCAAAATTCATCCGGAACCGCCTTAATTTGAAAAAATCACACTCTAGCGTATCATGTGCCACTCTGACGCATCATGTGTCAGCGCTCTAGAGCTTGGTGGATCGTGCGTCAAAACCCAAAATTGGCTGTGTTTGCTTCAAATTTCGCTTTTTTTGCCATTTTTGTTCCAAATGCCTAAAAATGAAATACTTGCAACAAAAAACACAAAAATAACTTTCTTTAAAGTGCAAAATCACCAAAATTAGACATAAATAGGGTACCTAAAATAATATATTGTTTCTGTATTTCAAAGGGTAAAGAATCTTATTGCTCATATTTGACATAACACATTTAGTATACTTCCACAACTAAATTTCTATATTTATCACTGATTCATGAGAAGGAAAAAAGTTATTTTATTTATATTGCCTTCATCTTACAAGTATTTTAGTTAAGTTAATTAGTTGCTTACTTTATTTTCAGTTAAACAATAATTACAAAAAGAATCGATCTTTCATTCCTAATTTAGCATATTGAGTTTGAGTAAGAATATAAATTGCTAAGTATTTTGTCATCTAAAACTAATCCTTCCTGTGGGTTCGATATTTGAGACTTAATCAAAAAAGTTCTATATTACTTGATAACGATACGTATACTTGCGTGGTATTAACTGCATTCTTATTTGCTTCATAGTGAAAATTTTACCTAACCTTTGCTTTGGATCAAGTTTTTTCCAGCTGTTGCAAATTAAGAACATCTATTAAGGAAATTAATCGCATACATTGCATTTTACTTTTATAATTATAGAAAGTCGGGATCAAGTTTTTGGCACCGTTGTCAGGGAAGGAAGGAAAATTATTATTAGTAATTTGCAAAAGTTTTCAAAAAGAAGTTTTTAGATAACACAATTTTTAGTAAGTCTTATTTAAATTTTAAGATTTATTTTAGGAGTATTTTAGTGTTGTTTTTATATAAAGTTTTTATTTGTGTGTTTTTATTTTTTGCTTTATTTTATTTTATTTTATTTCATAGTAATTTATGTGTAGTTCTGGTTCCGCATGACTTGTGTCTTATGATTTTGAATTAGAAAGAACTATTAGAAAAATTAAAAATTACTGAAAATTTTCAAAAAATGACAAATCAAAATAATTAAAATGTTGAAGAGTTTAGACCATTAAGAGATT
The DNA here is from genome assembly GCA_002079205.1 of Phalaenopsis hybrid cultivar. NCBI lineage: Eukaryota > Viridiplantae > Streptophyta > Magnoliopsida > Asparagales > Orchidaceae > Phalaenopsis > Phalaenopsis hybrid cultivar. The sequence goes on from JXCR01148030.1 coordinate 89,274, forward strand.
ATGTTAAACCTATGGTGGATGAACTTCATTATAGTACTCAAAAACCCACTATAGTGTCTAATTCATTTGAGCTTAAACCAGCTGTTATCCAAATGGTATCAAATAATCAATTTGAGGGAGCACCAATTGAAGACCAAAATTTACATCTTGCCAATTTTCTAGAATTGTGTGCTACATTTAAATATGATGATGTATCAGATGATGCTATAAAAATTAGATTATTTCATTTTTCACTGAGGGATAAGACTAAGATATGGTTACATTCGTTATCATCTGGATCTATCAGAACTTGGAGTGATTTAGCACAGGAATTCCTTGCAAAATATTTTCCACCATCAAAGATTGCAAAGCTTAGAAACGATATTACATCTTTTAGTCAGTTTGAAAGGAAATCTATTTATGAGGAATTGGAATGATTTAAAGAACTCTTAAGAATGTTTCCACACCATGCTATACTAGATTGGTTAATAATTCAAACATTTTATAATGGATTAGCTGGATCTCTTAGATCTATTATCGATGCCTCTGCTAGTGGTTCATTGATGTTAAAACCATTTAATGATGCTTAAGCTTTAATAGAAGAGATGGCTACAAATAATTTTTAATAGCCTTCAGAGAGGGTAAATTTTAAGAAAGTAGCCAACGTTCATGAAAATGATGCTTTTGTCAAGTTAGCAAATCAAGTTGCTGCAATTTCAAGGAAGTTAGACTAATTTGGAATGAATTTTTCTTAACCAATTTTCATGATTGAAGAGAATTTATTAGGCCAAATGGTAGATTATCAAGCATCATTAGAAACTTTGAATGCCATAGATAATAAGCAGAATAACCCATATTCAAATTATTATAACCCAGGTTGGAAGAACCATCCCAACATTAATTGGAATAATACTACGGGTGGTAATAATCAACAATGTGGGAACAATCAAGTAAACCCATTAGGAAACTGGAACAATCAATAGAATAGTAATTATAGACCTACTTATCCTCTAGGTTTTAATAGTAATTCACAAGTTAAGGAGAAGTTGTCTACAGAACAAGTGGTGTTATAAATGAGAAATCAGTTACAAGTCAAGGAGCTATAATTAGAAGTATTGAGAATCAACTTGGACAAATAGCAAATTCATTAAGTAATAGATCCCAAGGAACACTTCCTAGTAATACAGAAATAAATCCAAAAGACTAGAATAAAGAGCAAGAAAAAGCTGTTCAA
>JXCR01148030.1:102062-132584 GCA_002079205.1 Phalaenopsis hybrid cultivar
AAACAACAGAAACAAACATAAATATGGGTTGCCTCCCACAAAACGCTTGGTTTCATGTCGTCAGCCTGACATTCCCAGTCTTTACTCTAAGTGATCCAACATTACAGCCTCTTAAAAAACTGGTCTTTGATCATTAAAATATGGTTTCAGTCCATGCCTATTCACTTTATATATCTTTTCAGTCTTGGGATCTTCAACATTAACATCTCCATAGGGATACACTTTTATAATTGTGAATGACCCTGTCCACCTAGACTTCAATATTCCATAAAATAATTTCAATCTTGTATTGTATAATAAAACTTGCTATCCAGGCTCAAATTTTTTTTTATTATCTTTAGATCATGTCATTCTTTCATTTTCTCCTCATATATTCTAGCATTATCATAAGATTCATTATAATCTCTTCAAGCTCATTCAGTTGCAATATTTTTTTCTCACCAGTTTCTTTTAAATTAAAATTGAACTCCTTAATTGCCCAATAAGCTTTAAGCTCCAATTCTACTTATAAGTGACAAGTCTTCCAAAAAAAATAATCTATATGGAGACATTACTATAGGAGTCTTATAAGTTGTCCTATTAGCCCATAATGCAGTATCTAATCTAGTAGACCAATCCATTTTATTAGGATTTACATTTTTTTTTCCAAAATTCTCTTAATTTCACGATTAGATACTTCTGCTGCACCACTAATCTGGGGATGATAAGTACTTGCAATCTTTTGTATAATATTATATTTCCCACAAATTTTTCAATTTGTTTGTTCTGAAAGTACGATCCTCCATCAGTAATGATTATTCTCGGCATTCGATATCTTGTAAAAATATTTTTGATTAAAATTTTGAAATACTCCGTGCATCACATTGAGGTAAAGTGATTGTTTCAATCCACTTTGATATATAATCCACTGCAATTAATATATATATGTACATATATTTCCAAATGAAGGTACAAATGGTCCCATAAAATTTAATCCCCAAACATCAAAGATTTCAACTTCTACAGTAAAATTTAGGGGCATTTCATTTCTTTTTAAAATATTGTCTGCTCGCTGACACCGATCACATATTTTAATATATATTAACATCTTTAAATAGAGTAGGAAAATAAAATCTGGATTGTAAAATTTTGTGAACAGTTCTATCAATCCCAAAATGACCCCCAAATTCAGAATCATGACATTTTTAGATAATTTATTTAATTTCTTTATAAGACACACACTCCGTATAACTAAATCTTTACATTGTTTGTAAAAATATGGTTCATCCCAAAAGTAAAATTTTGCATTGTGAATAAACTTCTTTTTCTTGTTATTTTTTCAACTCATATGTTAAAATACCACTAACAATGTAGTTCACATTATCAGCATACTACGATAATTCCCATCCTTTAATAGCATAAAGCTGTTCATCAGGAAAAGTTTCATTAATTTCTTTTTCAAGATCAAATGTTTCTTTCTGTTGCAATCTTGATAAATGATTAGGAATTTGATTATTTCCTATTGACTACCAGAAAATCAAATTCTTGCATTAGAAGTACCCATGTAATTAATCTTGGTTTCACATTCTTCTTTTACATCAATTATTTTATAGTCGAGTGTTATATATGCATAACACATTTAACTCCAATTAGATATGACCTAAACTTATCAAAAGCATAAACAATGGCTAAAAACTCTCTTTTAGTAGTGATATAATTGATTTAAGCAACATTGAGAGATTTACTAGCAAATTATATAACATAAAAATATCGTAGTATGCTCCAATTATAGATTTACTAATATCGTACTAGAAGATTTACATACCTCTACCTTAAAACAGCTCCAATTGCATATTCACTAGCATCATACATTTATTTTAACAGTTTATCTCAATCAGGTGAAATAATTATAGGAGTAAAGATCAGTTTTTCCTTCAATATTTCAAAGGAATTAAGGCAATCTTGATGAAATCAAATTTTGCATCTTTTTCCAAAAGTTGGCATAAAGGCTTTATAATTTTTTTAAAATCTTTAATATATCGCCTGTAAAAACCAGCATGTCCTAAAAAGCTCCTAACTCCTCTTACAGTTATAAGTGGAAGTAGGTTAGATATAACCATAATTTTTGTTGGATCTACTTCCTTGCCATTTTCTGAAATTTTATGCCCAAGCACAATTCCTCCTGCAACCATGAATTAACATTTTCCCTAGTTTAATACTAGATTCATCTTTTCACATCATTTTAGAAGTTTCTCTAAATAATTTATACATTTTTCAAATGATGTTCCAAACACAAAAAAAAATCATCCATGAAGACTTCTATCCCTTTTTCAATTAAATCACTTAAAATCAATATCATACATTTTTGAAATGTCGTAGGTGCATTACATAAACTAAAGGGCATTGGTCGAAAAGCAAAAGTACCATAAGGACTAATAAACACTTATGATCTTTTGGAGTAATTGTTATTTGATGATAGTCGGTATATCCATCTAAAAAACAAAAATGTATGTTCTCAGCTAGCCTATCCAACATTTGTTCCTATTGACCTCACTTTTGGTTGAGGTCCAGTCTCTCCTCTTTAGTAGCTTAGGGTCTAGCCATAGGACTTTCTTGTTGACTATTCCTAGAGGACTACAAAAGGAACCATCACCATTAGAAACTCTAAACTCTTCTTTGCTCAACTTGAAGTTCCACATATTGGTCATAACCTCTAGCACTTATTAGGTGTGGTCAATATGGGGGAGCTCAAGGGAGTCCCCATAGAATTGCTTGACCTTAGGGCTAACCCTTTGGTGGTGTGGTCTTGGTTGGTCTCAGACACACACTTACACATTACACTTCCACTCACTACCCTAAGCCTAAATCTATTTAACTTTTATCCCTTAACCCTTTGGGAGACTCATGCACATGCTCCCCTAGACCCACTAGCCCTAGGCTAGGGTTTATCTAGGATCGGTACATGGAGGACCCAAAGTAGGGAATTCTATTGGTCCATGGCTCAGGTACGGTGATTGTCACCCCAATTTTACCAAAATACCCGACTTAGCATTTTGCCCCCAAATCTATCCAAATTACTAATTTACCCTTGAAACCCCAAAATTGGCCAAAATTCTCAAAATTATCCAAAATTCCCAAATTTGTTAAAAAAATCATTTCAAACCATTAGAAACTACCCAAATTGCCCAAACCATTCCAAAATTTTCAAAATTACTAATGTACCCCCTAATTTGGCCAAAATTACCAAAATACCCTTGGTGACCCAAATTGTCCCAAAACCTTCAAGATCATTTCAAATGTCCCTTAAATCAATTTTGACCATCCATTGAGCTCATTTTACCAATTTGACTCATTTTGACCAAAAGCCTCAAATGCCTTTAAAGACACAATTACCCTAATTCACCCCCAATGTCCACTCATTTGAGCCCAATCTTTCCCAATTTTAATTCTAAACTCAAATTCATCATGACCAAGCTTGATGGAAACCAAATCTAAGCCCAATTGACCCACATTTGAATCTAATTTCAACCCAAATCAAAAAGCCCCAATTTCACCCGAAGCCAAAATTACACCAAATTGAAACCCCAAATCTATTCAATTGCCCAATTTTGCATCATAAACTTTTTACAACATTTCCCCACATCAAATTAAACCTTCAATTGACCTTGGTCAAGCCTCAATTTCATAAAAAAATCAACTTGGAACAAAACCCCCAATTTTGCCCCAAATTAGCCATGTCCCCAAATTCCACCAAATTGAACTCCATAACCCAAAAATTTCCACCCAATTAATATCAAAAACTCTTCATGAAAATCATCCGCATTAAATTGAACCATCAATTCGGCCATAGCCAAACTCTAGCAACTCAAACCCAAGTCTAACCCAACACACCCAATATGGACCATAAGCAAAAATCCTCCAAATGGAACCTCCAAATCAATTCAAAATCACTCCACATCTTTCTAAACTCCTTGTGACAATCATCTACACCATCTTGATCAATCAATTGGGCTCAATGTCATTACTATCCCAACCTAGCCCAACTTTATTCCAAAATTGACTCATGACCCTAATGTAACCAAACTTAGCCAAAGTGGTCAACCTAAGACCACTACAATCACCAAGTGGACTCTAGGCATCAGCCTAAATCCACTTAGCCCAACCTACATGAGTCATAGAACATGTGTCCCCCAAATTAAGGGATTTGTTTCCTAAAAGGACTAAGCCAAGGAGATCTTTGCCCAAACCCATCACCAACCCAATTAATTACCTTAATATACTCCTCTGAGATTCATAAGCCACCTGAGCACCTCCTCTGCCCTGGCCAACCACCCTAGTCTCCAGAGGAGCCAAAACTGAGAGCCACCCCCACCAAATCAAAACCCAATTGCAGCCTTCCAAGCTGGTTCATTCCAATTGGCATTTGACATTCTTCAGCTCTCCACATAAGCTATTGATTGCACCCAATTTGGAGCCCAACCAACCACCCATTCCTTCTCAATTTAAACCACCTCCTCCATGTCTAAAATAAGAGCTAACTAATTTCGTTGGGGAAACTCTGCCCAATTGCTCCCAGACACTCTCCAAGGACTCCTAAGCTCAAGCCCACCATTTTCCCCTTCTGGATTCCTCTGTGAGAGCTCAATTTTGAGTTCAAAATTTAGGGAGAACCATGAAATATCTCCCCACACCCCCACAGTCCACCAAAGTCCAATTAACCGTGCACACACCATCGCTAGAGTGAGAGGAGTTGATTCCCCACAAAAGCCCCTTCATAGAGAACCGCTAACGTAGCTCTAAACTAACACGTGAATTCGGCCTTGGTTGAAATCATACCTAGGCAATTCACCATAGCCCAGGAGCTCATCTGAACATTTTTTGGACTCAATCGTAGCTTCTCCAACCATCTGATTGAGGCCTCCCCTCTCCAACAAAGGTATTGAGCTCTCTCCTCAAACCAAGCTTAATTTGATTCTCCATACGTATATATTTTATTTCATGCTCGATCAACCGTATAGATAGGTTCACCTTGAGTAGATGAAAGTGTAGTAATAAATTGCATGTGATGTTGTTGAGTATCAACAGAGATCTTAGGGTTTGAAGTTGAACTGCTCTCGAGTTAGGGAGATTGGATGATGAACGGATGTCGTTCGTTTCTGCGTGTATCAATTAGATGCTCTGGATTGCGTCAGACGGATGGATGGAACAAAATTGTGGACTGACAAGGCATTGAGGTGTCTGTCGGTGTTGAATGGCGGAGCGTCTCGTGGAGACTTTGCAGTGGATGAGGATGGTGTGACGCCGCGTGTATAATTAGAAAAATATGTCTTTTTTTAAATTAAATAAATACCATATCTTTAAATATTCATAATTTTGCATAGAAAAATCATAAAAATAAAATAAAAATACTCACTTGCTTGGTAAACAAAGGAGAATAATATGGTTTAAAAATAAAAATTATTTATTGACTCACTGATTTTAATTATTTAAATAGCTCTGTGATATTTTAATACATTATAGTTAAATATTGCTCACCATAGCTTGAGTTTTTTAGGGTTTGTTCCTCATGATAGAGGAGATGTTATCTGATTTTTCCAAGGTCAGAGAGCATCTCTATGTTTGTAACCTTAATTTTCAAGCTTTAATGTCTATTTTGGCTTAAATTAATTATATAAATAAAAATATCATAAGGAAAATTATGGGATAAATTTTAGCAAGTTTCTTATGATAAGAGGAGCTTAGGAAATATATCATGAAGACTTGAATAATTTCGTGTATTTCTATAGTTAATTAAATGTGTATAACTTGTATTAATTTATTTAAATTAAATATTAATAAAAAAAATAATAATATCAATTCCACATTATGTAGAAAGATCATGTTCACTCCCTATAAAAATTTGAAAATTATTTGATTAAGTTTGGGTACTAAAGTTGATTTTATGAGAAAAATTGTATCTTTGTACAAAAAAAATTATATTAAATTAAATCTACTTAGGAAAATTATGAAAATTGGTTTTCGAGGTTTCTTGTGATCAGGGGGGATTAGGGAAAATAAAAATTATTTTGAGAAAATACTTCATTTTTAACTATATTTTAAATTAAAAACAAATAAAAATTTTAAAAATACAAAAATATTTTAAAATATGCCTAATAGTTTCCTGATCACTTGGGACTTATTAAAATATTTTTTCCTAATTTTTCTAAGTTTAAAATAAATTTTTAAAGGCCTAAAATATAATTTCCTTATTTTCTCATTAAAGTAATTATAATTAATAAATTAAAAATCATAGAAAATATAAAATTTATTTCTCTGAGTTTTCTAGACTTAGAGAGATTTAATAAAAATATAAGAAATAATTTTTGTAATTAAAATATATTTTTTTATTTAATTAAATCACTAATAAATAAATAAATAATCATAAAATTTAATTAAAATTTAGTTTCAAAAATCATGGAATTTCTCCAAAGTGTTTCTTTGATCTGAGGGAATCTCTAATATTTTTTTTTCATAAACCAAAAATTTTATTTTGACTATTTGTATAAATTAAATCCTATTTTATAGGTTGAAATAATTAAATTAATTAAAAGTTTGAAAACCACATTTTCTTCTCTAATATTTTAATTGCCCCATGGACAGGGTACTTTAAAATTTACAAAGTTATTTGGATTATGCTTAATGAGTTATGAAGTGAAAGGCCTCAAAGGTAAGATGGTAATTTTAGATTTTAGGTACCTTAATCAAAATTTAGGATTAACCAAAGGGAAAAATGAGTAATTTTGATCCTAATGAATACTCTTGGATAATTGAAACATGATGGGTTAAAAGGTAGGAACCAATTTGCCACCTTTCCATGATAAGAACAAAATTATAATTTTTTAAATTATCAGGATTTGGAAGTTAATTAAAATCAAATGATTCTCAAGTGATGGGCCTAAGCTAAGATGATGATAATTCACTTATTTTTTAAGCCCACAATTGATGATAATATGATATCTTAATAAGGATATGTATCACATAAATTAATATTCTAATAATTGTCAATTCTCCCGTTGAGATTATTAAGGGCTTGGTAGTGATCTAGGCTTGATCTTTAAACTTACTTGATGGGATTTAGAAAAAATGTAACATTAATAATGGTAAACATCCCCTAAACACTACAAGCCCAACTTTAGTGGTGGGTACAAAATATTTAATGACTTAAGACTTTTCATAGGGGCATTCACCTACAAAACTCTTAAATGAAATATCAACTGATTAATTGAATACCCTGCCTTTGGGATGATTAAAATGTCAGGGTTCACTAAGTAATGGGGTAATTTAACTTGAACTTGGATGATTAATGAAACAGTATGATAAGTTCAAAATGAACTTGAAATATTTCAATAGATCTTTAAAGTAGTTCAGGGGCATTCCTCGAACACTTTGGATTCTCTTGGACATTTTGACGGACAAATTGAACTTGCTATATTTGTTCTAAAATCATCCACTAAGATATTTTTGGACTCAATAAGTCATAGTTTGAGAGTCTGTTAGATACACATTCATCTACTCTTGTAATTTATTTAATTCCCTGCAAAATTATATATATGTTGTGAAAGCTAATCTTTCAGCTGGAATGCCGAGAAGACGAAAGCTACACTTTTAATAGTGTTACTTAATTCCTATCATTTAATTTCTTCATTTTACTTTTGCTGCAAAATATTATAATGGCTTGGTTGTGCACCTTACTTTACTTGCAATAATCAAATCCATTTTCAAAAATTAAACAAAATTTTCAAAAAATCTAAAGCAAATTGTTTCAAAGTTAACCATAAATCCTTTGAAATGTCACTAAACATAAAACTTCCTTTTGAATTTACAGGAGTCCCTCAGAAGAGGTAACCCACAGTTGCTAATGAGTTACCTGGTTTAAATAGGTTTCACAACTTGTTTAAGCTAAATAAATTTAAAAGAAAATAGTGATACCAGAATAAGGGAACCGTGGGATCCTAGCCAATTTTACTCTAATCAACTTTAACCCCCCCCCCTCNTCCAGGTCGAGGGATAAGAGGGAACTCTATAGTGAGAGCTAGTATCTTCCCTGCCTAGCCCGTCTTCAGAACTATTCAAACTTTAGATTAACTAATATTCTTTATAGCATCTCTAGTAAGGGTAAAGAATATAATTGCTCCTATTTGTCATAATCTCTCTCACTACTTATTTTACTTTTACATATGTCACTAATTTCATTGCATAAGGAAGAGTACTTTTAATATATTAAAACCCCACTTTCTAATTTTCATTAAGTATTTTAATTTAGAAGTAAAATTAGTATTGTAGTGATAATTGTAGAATAAAATCAAAAACAAACTTTTATTGACCTTCCAAGCTAGGGTGTGTTATTCTAAACTAGAATTTATCTTGAAAGTCGTCGTGATTAACCTTGATCTCCGTGGGATCAATATTTGAGGCTTAATCAGAAGCCCTATATTACTTGATAACGTTACGTATACTTGCATAGAATCCCTAGAAATATAATTCAAATCTTACTTTACATAGGATCAAGTTTTCGGTGTCATTACCAGCGATTAAAATCTTCAAGTAGTGGTGTCAACTTCTTAAATTCTACATATAAAAAGGAATATCGGGATTAGTTAAGAGTTTGACTTTTAACATCCCTTAATTTTTCAAAAAGTTGTAGTTTATCTTTTGGAATTTGTTTTAGCAAATGTCCCTATTGAATTAATTTTTGTACACAAGGCAAAAAGTAACCAAAAGGCAATTTCATTAATTCATTAGGCTCATCATCCAAATTTACATGATTTTGAAGATTAGTAGAGGTAGAAGCATGATTAAACTTGATCGGCTTTGAACCAGCATTACGAACTTCCTTGACCTCTAAATTCTCAACCTTTTGAGGGAGAATCGAAGTAAACGTCATGGTGTTCGCATAGTGGTTTATCCGATCATACATCGTCTCATATTCGCTTTTCTCCACATCTTCTAAGGATATCTCATACTGAGGTTTACTTTGTTTTGTCAACATTATTTCATCTTCAAAATTGTCTTCATCACCAATGTTGATGGTCAACCTAGTCCGTTCAACAATTAAATTGGTCATTCCTCGCCAACGTCCCCGGCCTAGACCTCGGGTGTGCGAACTAAAAGAACCCCTACAAATTTTTCATAAAAGAGTGGTGAAAGATCGGTGAGGCAAAGTTGAATGGCTTCCTCTTTGTGATTCTTTTAAATCTTCACTTTTGTTTGTCACAATTTCACGAGAGAAGACAGTTTTCTTTGGAGGCACGTAGTAGGCGGCATCCTCACGAATACCAACTTCATGAACTGAAAACGGTTGTAGATCTCCCTTGATGCAATGTTCTTGTCCTTCCGTGTAATATTTAATGCATTGGTGTAGAGACGATGGAACCATGTTTTGTTCATTAATCCATGGTTGGCCAAGTAGAGCATTGAAAGAGGTCTCGGCATCGATGATATAAAATTTAGCGGTTGTTACGAGTTCTCCAACCTTCATAAGCAATGTAATGGATCCAAGAGCTCTCTCTCCCTTTTGGTTGAATCCTCTTAGCATCATTTTATTGATCGTAAGTTCCTAAGCTTCATTGTCCAAATAGGCCAATGTCCGTAGACTCATCAAATTGAGTGATGCTCCAGGCTCTACTAAAACTCTGGACAACACAAATCTATCAATGTTAACGTAGATGTAGAGTGGACAATTGTGGTCGATGGTACCCAACAGCAAGTCTTCATCTGTGAAGGCTACCCTAGCCTGTTCTTTCAATGAGCAAACTTCATCTGAGGATGTGCTGGCCAACTGGGCTAAACAAATCTTTGGGTCAAGCAAGGTTGTAACCAAAGACTCTCTCATTTCCTTTGACAGGATCAGAATGTTGTAGATGCTTAATCTGGCCGGCAACTTCCTAAGATGAGCACATTATAATCCACTTTATATGATCCTCTCATTTTCTCTTGGTTATGTGGTTCTTCCATTGGCGGAGGTGGAGGTAGCTCTTCTCGAGTTATTATTTTCTTTCCTTTATCTGTTGGAGCTATTCTTGGGGGTAATACTCTCCCACTCCTCAAGTTTACTTCTATAATTTTTTCTTCTTGAGATATCATTGTTGAATCTTCCGGTGTTTCTTCTTTGTCGGAAAGAACTAAGTTGATGGCAAACGGTGCGCCGCGGTGCTTGAGGATCGGTTCCTCACTCCTTGTGCTGTCATAAGCGGTATTGTCAATGTCTTCTTCGGTCTTGTTAGCGAGTTTTTTGGATTCAAGTACAATTTGAGGATCATTTTAGGGATTGAAATCAAAGTTAGATTGGTCATACTCGATTACATCATCACTAGAAACAATTAAAATGTAGCTGAAATCACAATCAGGGGTTCGAGGATTTTCTTCCCCAAATCCTAGACAACTAATCTAGTAGAGGCAGCCCCTATCCTACCCCCCATGCCATTAGTCTTTGTAGTGGTATTTTTCTTATTCTTTGTCTTTGATGATGATGGATCTCCTGGTGAAATCTTCATCTCGGGCTTGACAGGCTGAAGACCCAAAATGGAGGCTTGTTTCGAAGCGCTCTGAATCTGGTTTAATATTTTTTTGAGCTTGTCCTAAGTCGTACTCCATTTGTCTTTTCCAGTATATGGGTCAATCGGAGAATTGACTCAATCGAAATCATATTTATGGAACTTTTTTCAGGTTCTTTTAAATATTCGTTTGGGATCATTATATTCCCTTCGTTAAGGTTCCTCTCAATCCAGTCTAAATATGAAACATTCTTCTATAGTGTGCCCTAGTAATTTGTGATACGAGCAATAATTTGGTTGATCTTTCTTGTAGACCTCTTCGGGTTTCTTTGGATCTGGTTGTTTGAACTCAGGCTTCTTCATTAAACTTCTGAACATTTTGGGTACGGCTTCGTCTTTGAAGGAATATACCACTTTCTTATGTTCTGCAATGGTCATTTTCTTATTCTCTGTCTGATATGTTCCTCCCTGAGGCGATTGTTGGCTAGACTGGCCATACTGATGTGTTTGTTGTTGAGTGTGCTGTGATGAAGACTGTCTAGGATTTTCTGCATGTATCTTCATTGGTTGTTTTCCTTTATCGACAGTTGCCACTGTTCTGAACTTCTTTTCAAATATTTTTGTTGTATTGGATTTCTCGTGAGAATCCATATGTTTAATTTCTTCTAGAAGACTACTGGCTTAACTGAGTAGCTTCTCAAAGGATTTAATGATGAGTCATTTAAGCATGAAAGCTACCAATCGCGTGATGTTTATGTAGCTGAGTTTCACATTTCATGCTAAGGTTTCTCCACCTCAAGATTTAATCCACTAAAGTCTCATTGGGCTTTTGTTTTTCCATCATCAGAGCTCTAATAGACACATAATGTTGCGCTCCAACAAATCTTTTCACAAATAATTGTTCCAATTTAGTGAATATCTTAACTGATATGTTGGGCAAATTGGCATACCAATCGAAAATAATCCCTGACAGCCTACTGACAAACTGTTGGAAGAGTAAAGCTTCGTTACCTCTTGTGTTGTCACAACTGGCTTGAAAATGTGCTATGTACTGTCTGGGATTTCCAGTCTCATCAAATATCATAAAGTTTGTGGACACAAAACCCTTAGGGAAGGGTATGAGCTTGAATTCTTCCAGGTAAGGTCTACCTTTTAAAACCAACGCACCACCCTTAGATTAAGTTAAGGCATCCTTAACTTGCTCAACCATTTGCTTAAATTCCTTCTCTGGCATGACGCTTGAAGGATAATCCTTCTTTTGTTGCTCATCTCTGTTTGCTTAGGCAATTTCCCTCCTTTCATTTGTGATATGTATAATCTCTGGTTGGTTGATTTCTGGAGAGGCTAACTATGGTACTTGAGATTGTCCTTGAATTATGGCCATGGCGGTCATGGCTGCGGCCATCTCTTCCATTCTTTTCTCCATTTGGTTGATTTGTTCATCCCTTAGGAAGACAACCCTACGCAGCTCATCTACTGCGTTCTCTTCAACGAGAGGTTGATCCTTGCATGCAAAGACAACGGCTTTATTTTCAATGACATGGATATCCATGAAATCTTCCTCAAGGTAATCGTTGAAGTCAAAATCTTCATCATCATCATCAATGAAAACTCCATGTTCTCAGTATAATTTGAAAATCTCATCCCTGAGATTTTCGACCTTTTCTTTGATTATTGATTCTTGGATTGTCTTAAGATCTGGAGGACCCTGTTGGACCTCCTCCACTTGTTCCTCCATCTCGCTAGCAATTGATGTGACAATGTCAGATATTTCAGACCATGAATTCATTCTATGATCTTCACCTGTGAGCTCACTGGACTGTATCAGTACAGTGACCTTGGATATCCATACCTTTTTCTTTGACAGTGATGTCTTGAGATGGAGTGTCTCGGTAGGAACATCAGTATGTTGAGGAAAGTTATGCTCCCCATGTTGCATACCATATATAATACTGGGCAATATCTTCATTTTTTTCCTTTGAAATTTTAGGAACATCTCTATAGCAGGTGATTGGTAGAATTCTTTGACCCAGACATGACTCAACTGGTCGACGACCTGCGGTCCTAATAATGGTAGAATCGGTGGTGACAATAGCAGTATCAACTCTGCTTCCTAAGTAGAACCAGACAGAAATACGAGCAGGCAGATTTTCAGTAAACTTTCGAGATTGTTTGGAAGATTTGATGTTTTTTAAGATTTCTTTCTTCATGCGAGGGGATACTACATGTCCTACTCATTTAAGTAGTTCACTAACTGAACAACCTTCTTTGACAGCTAGCCTCTTGAAAACTAAACTGACTCGGGTGATAGGAGTAGATTTATTTCTCTCCACACTATGTTCATGAAGTGATAATATTGTAGCAGCGATCTTTTGGATACTCTCGTACCCATTGGTATCCATTAAAGGGTGGAATTTACTTTCTCGCAGAAGTAGATAAGTCTCCGGCAATCTTGACTCGTTCTGGTGAGGATCCTCATCAACAGGTACCTCTTTAGGAGTATGGGCTTTAATAGCCCTCAGAACCTTCCTGTTGCAATTTCTCTTTTGGGTTTTAGTTAACGGAGCACTCCTCGAACTTGATCTGATTTCAAATACTGAGGGCGGGATAGCTAACTCTTCAGTCGGGTCTTCAATGATCATAATTTTTTTCCCTTAGCAGCAGCGAGAACAACAGGCTCAGTAGGTGCCGTGATGGCAGTAGTCTTGACCTTCTTATAAGAAGGAAAGTCCTGAAAGCAGTTCATGTTAAATTCAGCAGACAGCTCCTGGACTTATGGAGCGACGACTTTCATCATGAAGAATGGAGTTTTCCCGAGGATGGCCTCGAGATCTTCAAGTCTGGCTCCAAATTTGATGGTGAGAATAACATTGCGGGCGTTGCAGCTCGTTGGTAGGTTGCAAGAAAAAGTTAGTGTTGGGCATGCCATTGCAGCAGCTTTAAAAAAAGAAAGTTCTAGGGTTAGCTTTTTGGTCAATGCCTCGTAATCTTAGTGCGAGCACTAAAAATTAACAGAGGTCGATCTGTAGACTGGGTAAGTATTTATTTAATTTGTGAAGATTTTAAAATTTTAGTAAAATTAGTTTGAAAGTAGAAAGATTTAATTAATATAAGGAGAATTAAAGAGCACGTGCAGCACGACACAATTCGATTTAACTTGTAAATCAGCAAATCAAACTCGAAAGACATATGTGAAGTATTTAGGACCCAATGCGGGACCAACTTTACAACTCACAATGCCCAAGTGGAACTAATCCGCCAACACACCTATTGGGGATCCGACCCCACATGAAGATTAAAAAGTCCTTAATGACCTCCTATACTTCTCTGTTTAAAGGTGATTATACAGACGGTTCTGAAGTCCAAATAATTGATTGTACTCACCCAAGAAAAAAATAGGTGGAGCATACTAACGGAAGAAGGGTAATATGGTCCATCAAAAACATGGACACATTACTGATGTATGAAGATAAGATTCCTCGATTTAAATAGAGAGAAAAGTCAATCCCCAACGGAGTCGCCAGAAGCTGTCGGCACTTTTTTATGTTGGAGGAGGTTCCCGTTGGAAGTTGTCGGCCACTGGAATCGGAATCCCGTCGCCCGCTTTGGAAGGATATTTTAATTTACATATATATAATTTTTAGAGAAATATGAAATCAAACTGGCCCCATACTTTTCACAGTTTAAATGAAAGAGCACTATACCTCAAACCTTGTATCTATCCCGAAGGATAAACCCAATACTTGAGGATGAGGCTCAATCAAATAAACTCGAAAATATATGACATCCGTTTGGTCTGCGAAACCATTTTATTTTCCGAAAAACTCCCCTATTTAATATAAAGAATTAAATAGGGTTTATATTAACCTAGGTTCAAACAAGCTTCTTATAAGGGCAAGCCCTTATAGTTAATTGCATCTTAGGTAACCAAAGTCACCTAAGAAAACTCTCAATAAAAATCAGGAAATGTTATCTTCAAAGAGGTCAAAAGGATAGTACTTTTCAATGGAATTGGATGAAGAGGTGTGAAATGGGAATGACTCAAATTTGGAACATTTTATTGTAGAATCCAAAGAAGGAAGAACTAGGGGATGTCATAGATCCGGAGGAGAACCTCGGTGACTTCCCAGTCTATCCCATTATTCGGCTTCAGTTTTAAGGAGAAATTATTTGATTATTTTATCCTGTCAATTTTATTATTTAGGGTTTACATTTATGTGAAACGATCACGCAAATAGCCTGGAAGATGTGAGGATTTAGGTCGTGGCGAACGAAAACCTTGGAATCATAAGACGAGTTAGGGCTTATATTGTACAGCAGAGTTATACAAAGGCCTAAAGATGAGTTGAGGATTTATGTTGCACTAGACAGATATCCTCAAAATCTTATGGCTTGTTGTTTAGTTCTAAGGAAGGATATGTTGTTGCAGTTCCTCTTGCTGTTAAAGATGACCATGCTGTCCACCATGTTAGTTCCAAGCTCCTTGTCGTGGCGAGTTCAAGTTTTCTAGTGTGTCAAGTTATGATGTCAAATCAGATTTCCCTATGGTTGTAGTTCTTTAAATGTTATGGAGCATCTTAAAGTTGATTAGAGCGAGACTGGTTAGGATCATATGGTTCCCTCATTCTGGTACCATTATTTTTTATTATATTCACTTAGTCCAAATGAATTTACTAAACTCAACGTAATGAGTTCCATACTTTCATTTAGACCATGAGAAGCCTCATTAGCAATCGTAGGTTACCTCCTCCGAGGGATTCCCGATCATTCGATAGAGATGTCTTAATTTAGTTGCAATTGTTATTTTTTGTGATGTTTGTGATTAAATTTTGAGTTGTCTTATATTTTGAATGTTGTGGCAGTGAATTTTATCTTGGTTGATTTTAGTTTTGGTTGACGACTATCCTAGCAGTTTTGGTTTTCATGCAGGGTGACATTATTGTTTAACATGCAGGTTTGTGTTTTTGTGTTCATACATGCAGGTGAGTAAGTACAGCAACATACTAAAAAGTACTGTATGGAAAAAAATGCAGGTAAGTAAATCACAATAAAAAATTACCTGAATAGTCTTCCCGCCATCTTCAACTGAATCTCAAAATGCATGTGAGAGCATTTATATATTAAAAGCATTTTATGTAGAGTGGGAAGATAAGGTTTCAGTGATCTACCAAATCCTAAATCAAATCTTGGTGAGACCCTATTAATTTGAGGATGAATTCATTAAGCAAAACATATTAAGTTTAGTAGACCTCTGAGGTATCCAAAAGGTTAGGAGGAAGAAGCTGGTTCATGCTTCCCTCTCACCGCCTGGTGAAAAGTCTCGAGCTCATTTAAACTTATTATGTTTCTTAATAATTCATCTTGTAAATACCTCTAGTTTTCAATGAACATTGATGTTTCAATTATCCCTAAGAGTAAGCTGATTATCATTTATCATTTAATGTGAGAATTATGTGGGTGAAAACCCTTAAAAGAGGCAAGTTAATGCTATTAAAACACTTCGCCAATTTTATTTTTAACATGAGCTTGTAGTGTTTTCTTCTAAAAGGTGTTCAATTTCTAGTTACATTCACTTTCCTAATCCTTATTTATCCAAATTTGATTTAGCCTAGGTCATTACTAAGCCCTTAAGATCTTGCTAGATACATTAGTAATTTTCAAAAAAAGTGAATCTTAAGTGATAGTAATTCATCATCAAAATGTTTGAATTTCATTTGCACACCAAATAGGGGTATTAAATTAGTGAGACGTTAACATCCAAACTCATACCCCTAAGTCTAGGGTCATTTAATTTAATAGACCTCCAAATTTTAATGATTTAGGAAATTACAAATTTATCCTTTAATTAAGAAAAGCAAAATTGGTTACTACAACTTAAATCCTTATGCTTCAATCATCTGAACATGTTAATTAAGATCAAAGATTTCCCATTTTCCTTTCTTGAATTAAACCTAAATGTTAATCAAGACCAAATTTCCAAAATTATACATTTGCCCCTAAGGCTCTATCACTTCATAATTCATCAAATTTAATTCAAATGAGTTTGGAATTTTTTCCTACCTCAAATATGGGTCAATTAAGACATCAGAGGAGAAAATGTGATTTTTCAAAATTTAATTTAATTTATATATATAGTTTACATGCAGAAATAAGATTTTAAAAAAAATGCAATAACTTGACCAAGGAAAGGCTATTCACTTGAGATTTTTATTAGACGTAGCCTTAGTCAAGAAAACCACTTTGACTAAATTTCATGATTTTTTGAGTTTTATTTGAATTATTATAATTCTTTAAGTTCTGGAGTGTTAATTAATTATAAAATATTTTAATTTTGGAAAATTAAGGTTTATATTTTTCTTAAATCTCTCCAAGGTAAAGGAACTCATAGAGATATAATTATTTTTTTATAATTTTTTTTTAGTTATTAGAATTATTTTTAGTGAGAAATTAAGGAAAATCCTTTTTTAGCCTTTAAAAAATTATTTTAAGTTTTAAAATTCAATATCTTTACTTAGAAAATTAGTAAAAATATTCCAATTGATCCTAAGGGCTTAAGAAACAATTTAGAATTATTACATGAATTTTATTAATTTTATGATTTTTATTATTTTTTCATAATTTTAATATTTAAATTATGCTTAAAAATAAATTTTTATACTTTAATTAAAATTTTATTTTTATAAAATTTCTCTAATCACAAAGAACTCCCAAAAACCAATTTTATAATTTTTTTCAGTTATATTTTAATTATTATGATTATTTTAAAAGTTAAAAGTGTCATTTAACTTAGAAAATCAAATTAAGTTATCAAATGAACTCCAAATATTTTAAAATTTTTATGGAGAGTCCTATGAACTTAAGTTACAATGAAAAATTAAAATCAAGTCATTTAGATCTTTTTTTTTCCAAATTAATGTATTTTGTATTTTATAATTTTATGAAAATTTGGGTGTTCTTAATGACTTGGCTCGTGACAAATTTTTTCTAGAGTTTTTTGGTCATAGTGAACCTACCAAAATTTTCTTGGATTTTTCTAAGCAACATGATAATTATCATAATTAATTTTCCAAATCAGGTGCATAAATTTGAAAAATATAGATCTCTATCTAGGGATCTTCTCTAACTTTGAAAAAATCAGGGAATATCCCTCATGATAGAGGCAACAATATGCCAGAATATCAAGCCATGGTAAAATACTTGAATGCATGGAGAATCAAAATACTTAAAACATTATTTAATTAATTAAAAATAAAATATACATCAAATAAACTTCATATTATTTCCACATTATTTCCTCTATTCACTAAGCACTACGTTATTTTTATTTTATTTTTGTGATTTTTCTACACTAAGATATGGATTTTTGAAGGTAGGGGACATTTTCTGAATTAAATAAATCTCTATTTTCCTACTTAAAAACACGGCGCCATGGCATCATGCGACGGCTCCGAAGACTTGCATGGCGCGTTCTGGTTGGACGTCGCCATCCACATAGCCGCTGACTTTATCCATCAAGCTCTCGTCAAACGCCATCATATTCATCTGTCTGATACACGCGTCATCCAATAGCTCCGTGTCTTCATCTCCAACTGGTGTGAACCGGTGACTGTGAACCCAAAAACCTTAAGATCTCACTCATTTCTCAAAGAAACTCGTTTGGGTTTGATCCTATAGACTCGTCTAAGTGAGACGAACATATCCATACGGTAAACATGCCATTAAATTTACCTTAATCCCATGGAGAGTCAAAATAGGCTCGAGAAGAGGGGGGTTAATACCTTTGCTCTGAGAACTGAAGCTTCAATCAGTGGTGCTCAGCACGTTCGTGGAGGTCCAAGGAGGCTAGGGATGAAGCCTCTTGCTGTGGTGAAATGCCTAGACCCAAATTCGATCAAGACAAAATTTGGATGTTGATCAAAGTCTAGGGTAGAGGCTCTCTGTGATGGGGCTTTGTCTTCAAGGTGTGGACAAGTTTAATTGAGCTTTGGTGCACTGTGGAGGTGTGGCCAAACTTGTCCTTTCTTCGGTTGGAATCAAGCTAAAAAATTGAGCTCCAACAATGGGAATTAGGGCAATGAGGTGGTTGGTTTGCACTGAGGAGGTCTCAAAGAGGCTATGGAAGCAATTGGACAGACTTTTCTTGAGAAAATTTCAGCACCACACTTTTGGCCATGAAGATGCCACTTTATAGACATGGCCGGAGAGGGGAGCTCAGGGCCTGGCTTTTGGTGCAAAAGCCTGCTAGGTGGTGGGCTAAGAAGCTTTAAGGATTATTTAGGGTGAGTTGGCCCCTAGGGTTGAGATTGTGTTTGATTTAGGGATGGTGGCCCTCGGTTTTGAGGTGCTCTAGCTACTAGGCCAGCCGGTAGGGCCAAGGGAGGTGGCTAGGAGTTCAGATGAGCCAGTGGGAGGGTTAATTATGTTTAATCTTCAATGACTAGTGATGATGGAGGATATTTTTGGTTAAGGCCCATAAATGGGCATGAATCCATTAATTTAGGGATCCAATGGTTCATAGCTCACCATGGCTGGTCTAAGGGGGTTTAGCCTGGTTCATGGAGAGCGTTAAGTGGCTGTGGAGTCATAAATTTTGTGGTTTTATGGTGGCTAGGCTAATTTTGGTGTATGGGTCCAATGTGGGTCCAAATGACCAAACTTTGGATTTGGGTTAGGCTATCCATGAATTTAAGCCCAATTAATTGATCAACATTGTGTAGATGATTGTAATGAAAGTTTTTGGTGAAGGATTAAAATGATTTTGAGTTCAATTGGGAGTTTAATTTGAAGGATTTTGGAATTTTGGTCATATTGGGTATATTGGGCTAGACTTGGGTCTAGATATGGCTAAGCTTGGGCTAAGTCCAAATTGGTTATTGAGAATGGTCGATAGGAACATCATGAAGAGTTTTCAACATAAATTAGGTGTCAATTTTGGGGTTAGGGCAATCAATTTGTTGGAATTTGGAGGCATGACCAATTTGGGGGGAATTTGGGAAATTTTAGATTTGGGGCAAAATTTAAATGAAATTAAGGCTTCACCAAGGCCAATTGAAGGTTAAGTTTGATGTGTAGGATTGTTATGAAGAGTTTAGGATTCAAATTGGGGCAAATTGAGTAGGCTATGGGCCAATTAGGCTTGTATTTGGTTTATATTGAGAATTAGATCAAACTTGAGCTCAAAGCATGGGCCAATTAGGCTTGTATTTGGTTTATATTGGTCATATGAAAGGTGAATCTAAGTTTAGAATTGAAATTGAAGAAAATTGGGCTCAAATTGATGGACATTTGAGGTAAATTTGGGGAAATTGGGCCCTTAAAGACAATTTGGGGGGTTTGGTCAAATTGGGCTCCATTCAAGGGTCCAAATTGGTTTTGGAGATATTCGGAGTGATTTTGGAGGTTTTAGGAAAATTTTGGGTGCCAAGGGTATTTTTCTAATTTGGCCATTTTGGGGGTATTTTGGTAAATTTGGAATTTTTGGGTAGTTTTGGGTAACATGGGTATTTTCAAAAGGTTTGAAAAGATTTTTGAACAAATTTGGGTATTTTGGGTGAATTTGGGGTTTCAAGGGTATTTAGGTAATTTGGGGGGATTTAGGGGCAAAATGCCAAGTTGAATATTTTGGTAGGGTTGGGGTACCAACCACCATTTATGAGATATGGACCAATGGAAACCCCATTTGGGTCCTCTATGCGCTGGTCTTAGCTAAACCCTAGTCTAGGGCTAGTAGGTTTAGGGGACCATCTACATGAGTCTCCCAAAAGATCAAGTGATCAAAGTCAAGAAATTTTGGGTTTAGGGTTGTGAGTGATTGTGACTGTAAGTGAGTGAAAGTGAGATAAAGTGAGCGTCTTAGCTCCAGACCAGCACCCAGAGTCAACCTTAAGGTCGGGAAGTCCTAGGGGGACTCTCCTTGAGCTCCCTCATAGGGCCCCCCCTATTAAGTGCTAGAGGTTATGATCAATATGTGGCACTTCAAGTTGAGCAAAGAAGAGGGTATACTTTCTAATGGTGAGGGTTTTTTTAGTTTTCTAGGAATAGTCAATAGGAAAGTCCTATGGCTAGACCCTATGTTACTAAAGAGAGAAAGCTAAATCTCAACCAAAAGTGAGGTCAACAATGTCGTTAAAAGATTGATGTTGTCACACATCAAGATAGAATGGTTCATGGGCTTCCAGGGAAGAAGTGCCTTTTCCCAACTTTCATAAGGACTTGGGCTTGACTGCAAATTAAGAAAATAATAGCAGGGTTTCCAAGCTCAGCCATAAATCTATTTAGTGTAATTCCAAGGATAGATCTATAAATAAGTGTCCCCACATCAATAGGTCTTCCAGTTTGAATACAGTAATAGAGGATTGTACTTTCTATCATTACTTCCTTTATGTTCGTGGTAGGAAGTAACTCGGTAGAAATGAAAAAATTTCAAGGATTAGATGATGAATTTAACCTTGCATCAAGGAAACTAACCTTGGAATCACTTCTCAATTTCCAATGTTTTTCACTGTCCGTCAGGAATCTGAAGATCTCATTCAGATTATCTCTAATCGGAGTGAATTTAGAAAATTCACAAATTGGTGCGTCATCCAGTAAAAACAACTCGTTGATCCTTGAAGGAGTAAAAGGTACTAACTTACTTTGAGCATAGACTAATCCACGAAGATTTGAATAGAATTCATTCATGACATAGATAACAACAACGACAATAGTGTAGCAAAATACTTCTCATTGCCTCTGCGCAATAATTGCCTCTGCGTAATAGTTGCCTCTACCTCACCTCCAGGCTTGATAAAACTTCTCTCTGTAATAAATTCTTCTTTACTAAAGTTATATAAAGAAGCCTTTGCACATCCTTGCTTATGAACTTCTTCAGATCAAAATCTTCATGAGTTGAACTCGCCAAAGCATTGAAATCCTTGAATCTTGAAATGTGAAGAAATCTCAAGACTTCGCTCACTCCCAAAACCCTCTAATTGATGAATAATGAAATGAAATGAAGGTTTTAGAGGTTTTTAATGAAAAATTCCATCAGAAAACTGAAAAACTAACGTATTGTGCGGTTTTGAAACTATGGCGCCTAGTCACCATGTTCTTTGTGTGTTGGCACCTAGGCGTCCGTGCACACTTGAACACTGATTCACCTTAGGTCCAAATACACGTCCTAACTACCCCCAGGTCTTGAACTATAGTGATTTAAGTAGTAACAAAACATGTGCGACTCTCAAAAACAAAATAAAATCAAGCAAATACACAATCAAATCTCAACAAAATAAACTTAATCCACTCTTATAAATATGGGTTGCCTCCCACAAAGCATTTGGTTTAACATTGTCAGCCCGACGTATCCACTTCTTACTCTGGTTAACCCAACCTTAGGATTTCATTAAATATATTTCTACTTCCATCAAAGTAAGGTATTAGCCTATGTCCAGTTAATTTAAAAACTCTATCATTTTTCAGATTCTTAATATCCACAACACCATAAGGATAAACTTTCACCACACTGAATGGCCCCATCCACTTAAACTTTTGTTTCCCAAGAAATAATTTCAATCTATAATTGTACATTAAAACTTCTTATCCAGGTTCTATATCCTTTTTTAAAGTCTTCTGATCATGTCATAATTTCATCTTTTCTTTATAAATCTTTGCATTTTCATAAGATTCATTTCTGATCTTCTCAAGCTCATTCAATTGTAATAGTCGTTTCTCATCAACATCTTTCAAATTATAATTAATTTATTTGATAGCTTAATAAGCTTTATGCTCCAGTTCTCTTTGTAAGTGACAAGTCTTTCCAAATATGAGTTAATATGGGGTCAATCCTATAAGAGTTTGTTATGTCGTTCTATAAGCCCATAATGGCCCCATCCAGTTTATCAGACTAATTCACCCTTTTAGGATTTACAGTCTTCTCCAATTTTTTTTTTTATTTCTCGATTGAATAATTCTGCTAAACCACGAGTGAGGATGATAAGTAATGGCAATCCTATGTTTGATACCATATTTTCTAACTAATGCTTCAATCTTCTTATTCCTGAAACGACTTCCACCATCTGTAATTATTATTCTCAGCATCCCAAATCTACCCAAAATATTTCTCTTTAAAAATTTTGCAATGCTTTGAGCATCACAGTGAGATAAAGCAATTGCTTTTGTCCACCTTGAAACATAGTTCACTGCAACAAAAATGTATATATTTCTGAAGGATAGTATAAAGGGTCTCATAAAGTCTAAACCCCAAGCATAAAAAATTTCAACATCTAAAATAAAATTATGGGGCATTTCATTTCTATTAGAAATATTGTCTACTCACTGACATCAATCACATGTTTTCACATAAATATTAACATCTCTAAATCTTGTCGGCCAATAAAATCCATATTATAATATCTTATATGTAGTTCTATCAAACTCAAAATGTCCCCCAAAATCAGAATCATGAAATTTTGAATAATTTATTGGGTTTCTTCTATAGGTACACATCTTCAAATAATTTGGTCCTTACATTATTTATATAGATATGGGTCATCCCAGAAGTAAGATCTTTCATCATGCATAAATTTCTTTTTTTGTAGGTATGTCAAACAATAGAGTAAAATATTATTAACTATAAAATTAACTATGTTGGCATACCACAGAACACGCCATTCAGTTACAGTATATAGTTTTTCATCAAGAAAATATTCATTGGTTTTAGTTCTAAGATTAAGAGAACTTTACTATTTAAGCCTAGATAAATGATCAGTTATTTGATTATTAGTACCCTTCTTATCTATTAATTCAAAATCAATTTTTTGCATCAGAAGGACCCATCTGATTAACATTTGTTTTGCATTCTTTTTAAGCGACATATATTTAATAGCTGAATTATTTGTATGCATAATACATTTAGTTCCAATAAAATATGACATGAATTTATTAAAGGCATATACTATTGCTAATAACTCTTTTTCTGTAGTAGTATAATTAATTTGAGATTCATTAATAATTTTACTAGCATAGTATATTACTTTGAAAATTTTATCATATTTTAAGCCTAAAACAGACCCAATAGTATAATCACTCGCATCACACATCAACTCAAATGGTTTCCCCCAATCGGGTGAAACAATAATTGGAGTGGTGATTACTTTTTCTTTTAACAATTTAATGGCATTTAAGCACTCCTGATTAAAATTAAATAAAATATCTTTTTCTAAATATTTGCATAGAGGCTTAGTGATTTTTAAAAAATCTCTAATGTATCGCTTGTAGAAATTAGCATGTTTTAAGAAACTCCTAACTCTTCTCACTGTAATAGGAGGAAGCAATTTAGCAATAACTTAAATTTTTGTCAGATCTACTTCCATACCATTTTATGGAACTTTATGTCCAAGTACAATTCCTCTTGTAATCATAAATTGACATTTCTCTCATTTGATAACTAAATTTGTTTCTTCACAACGTTTTAGTACTTTTTTTAAATGATTTAAACATGATTCAAATAAAGTACCAAACACTGAGAAGTCATCCATAAAACTTCAATTCTTTTCTCAATTAAGTCGCAAAAAATGGACACCATGCACCTTTGAAAAGTTGCAGGTGCATTGCATAATCTAAAGGGCATCAGTTTAAAGGCAAAAGTCTCATAACACATCTTCTATAATTCCCTTCGGGTAAGTGATCGACCAATTAGCTAACTAAAGAGTTACATATGTGGAAGAAATCTCTCCTAAGCCTAAGCTTCAAAAACTGGATAAAGCTATAAGGTTAATGCTAGTTCCTAATTCACATAGATCTTCCCGTAAAATCTATCTTCTATTGCACATGGAATGGTAAAGTTACCACAATCTTTAAGTTTTTTAGGAAGTTTTTTCTGAATTATCACACTACACTCTTCACTAAGGACAATGATCTCATTCTCTATAAACTTTTTTTTCTTGTAGGAATATCCTTCATAAATTTTGCATAGCTCTGCATCTATTCCAGAGCTTCAGCAAACGATATGTTAATAGTTAACTTCTTGAACATTTCTAGAAAATTTAAAAATTGTTTATCCGACATCTTTTATCGAAGTCTCTTAGTAAATGAAGGCAGTGGTAACTCTAAATTGATCTTCATTAGAGAAATAGACTTTCTAAGTCCTGAGGAATATCTTCATCAGTCTTTTCAATTTCTCTTCTCTCAACTCAATCTCTTTTTAAACTCTTGTCTCCAATTCTCTTCAACTTCTTAGTTGAACAGCTTTAACTTGCTCTTTGTTATTATCTTTAGGATTAATTTCAGTATTACTAGGAAAAATTCCCTGAGAGCTATTGGTAAGGGCGTTGGCAATTTGTCGCAGTTGATTCTCAATCTTAGCTCCTTGGCTTTATAGTTGATACTCATATGTAACTTGATTTCTTCTATAGACAACTTCTTCTCCTTAAATTATTAGTTAATGTTAAATGCTGGAGAAAAAGTTAGTCTATAATTAATAATAGCCTTGTTATTCTAGTTTCCCAATGGGTTTGCTTGATTGTTCCCCCATTGTTGGTTAGCACCAAATAAATTATTATTCTAGTAAAAGTTAGGGTGGTTTTTCCAACCTAGGTTGTAATAATTAGAATAGGGGTTAGTAGGTTTAATATTAATTGCATTTAAAGTCTTAAATGTAGGAATGTTAGGATCAACCATTTGTCCTAATGAATTTTCTTCAATCACTGGAGGTGTTTGAGATAAATTCATTCCAAATTGATCTATTTTTCTTGATAATGTAGCTATTTGAGAAGCTAACATAGAAATAGCATCAAAATCATGAACACTAGCTATTCTTTTAGGATATACCCTTTCAAAATGTCATTAAAAATTATTAGTAGTCATTTCTTCAATTAAAGAATATGCTTCATCAAAAAGTTTTGACATTAATGAACCACGAGCAGGAGCATCAATAATAGATCTAAGAGGTCCTATTAACCCATTATAAAAAGTTTGAATTATTAAACAATAGGAAAAAGAGTGATTTGAACACATCCTAAGAGGTTTTTTAAAGCTTTCTCAAACCTCGTATATTGATTCCCCTTCAAACGGACAAAAAGATATAATATCATTTCTAAGCATAGGAGTCTTTCAAGGGGGAAATTATTTAGCCAAGAATTTGTGAGCTAGGTCACTCCAGGTTCTAATAAGTCTAGATCCTAATGAGTTCTACATTTTACATTTATCCCTAAAGGAAAAAAGAAAAAAGCCTAAGTCAAACAACATCGTTAGAGAAACCATTATATTGAAATGTGGCATAATCTTCTAGAAAACTTGCATGATGTAAGTTAGGATGTTCAGATGGAGTTCCCTCAAACTGGTTTTTCTATACCATATGAATGATAACATGTTTTAATTCAAATGTGTTGGCTTCTATGGCAAGAGTTTTCATACTTTGATAAATTTCATCTACCGTAGGGTTAGCATAATCTCTTAATGGTTTTTTTTACATTCTCATCAATTTGATTTTCTAAATTATTATGTAAAGTATATGTCAATTCTTGAAAATTGTGAAGTTCTTTTTATTTTCTAATTTTTCTAATAATTCACTCTAACTCAAAATCGTAAGGCAGTAATCCTTCATATCTCATACTACACATACAATTTTAAAAATAAATAATAAAAACAAGCAAAACACACAAATTAATATATATATATATATATATATATATATATATATATATATATATATATATATATATATATATNAAAATTTTCCTAAGTCAAAAGGTTTTGTTGCTATCCTCGGCAACGACTCCAAAAACTTAACCCGAAATGCAATTACACAATTATTTTAGTTCTGAAATAAGGCCAAAAGCTTGACCAAATTTATATTAAGCGACTAGTGTGCAAAATTAAATATTATATGAAGTTGATAAAATGGTTTACACACCAGGGGTACTACAAAAGTATACGTATCGTTTCAAGTAATATAAGGCTCTAATGGAGTCCTAAGTATGGATCCCATAGGAATAGAAAAAACTCTTATTGGATGACTTTGGTAAAATCCTCTTTAAACTGTAGTTAAGTTATATAGGAAATGATAAAAAGTTTTTGTGTATTACATAATCCTACAGAAATACAAGGAATGCTAAGTATGCTAAGCAAATGTAGAATACAAATGCAAGACAATCTAAAAAGACTAAAATGTAAAGTTATCACTGAGCAATTTGAAACTAATAATGTATATAAGAGTTCAAACTTGTGCAAAACATCCTTTCCCTTGCAGTGAGCTTACAATCAGTGTAGGAATCTAACAATTTCAAATATAATTAATATATTGTGTCAAATAGGAGTATATCTATTCTTCACCTTCTCTCGAGTGCATAAATAATATTGGCTAATCGAGAGTCAAGTCCCTAAACTTGTAGTTAGGCTGGAAAGATACTAGCTGTCACTCTAGAGTTCCAACTTACCCCTCATTTGAAGGCTAACATCTCATTTTAGATTCCAAACATCTGGACCAAATTAGGAGTTTTAGTCTGTCACTCTAAAATCTCCAATTTTACATTCATTAAAACTTATTTTATTATTTATTTGCACTTAGCCCCATGTACTACATTCTCATCCATAAGACTAAATGTGATTAATACTATGTTGAGGAAAGCATGACCCTTTCGGATCATTATGTTTCACAACAAATTTTAACAAATCAATTAGCCAAATCGATAAGTAAATTAATCATAGAGTTTAAATCATCACAATTTATGGAATTAAAAGTATTTCTATTGAACTTCATTCCTACACATAATTATTCATCATTGCAGGGAGAAAGCCAATTGAATCTACTCAAATCTCATGGAGATGAAACAACAACACATGAACTTATAGATAAATATAAATTTACAAAATAATACTAAGTAAAATAAACAAAATACACTACTTATCTCAAACTTCTTCCCAAGCAATCCTCGTAGTTCCTTTAAATCACTCACTCTCCTTACAATTCCACTCCAATCTCACTAAGAAATATAGTGAAGAAGATATCTCTCACTTCTCTTCTCCTCTAAATCTAATCAAGCCTCCAAGACTTTCTGCTCTCACCAAGAAGACTCGCCTCCTCTCTCTCTCTCTCTCTCTTAAAAAAACTCCCTTTGGACTCTCCAAAAGTTTCTTTAAATAGAGCTCCCAAAATCACCAAGAGTTACTTCAAGCACCCATTCAAAATTTGTCCACGTTCATTGAACCATATAAGCGCCAAGTCAACATTAGCCATTTTGCTTTCTTGGACTCCAACTTGCTCTATTTTTATTCCATTTGCTCCACTTGCTCCATTTAGTGTACCTACAACCAAAAATATCAAAAATATCTTTCAATTAATTACAATATCATTAAAAATAGGCATTAAATGTGTAAATAAAAGTAACATATTTTAGGCATGTCAGGCACTACCATGTATCATATATGATTAAGTGGTCATATTATCCTCTAGTGGTTGAAATGACAAGTCAAGCTAATAATTCATTATGAAATAAATTCGTTGTTTTATATTATAGTTAATATTAATTAATGTATGATAATATCATGATAAATTTAGCTTTATATGACATTATCTAATATTAATGATAGATAAAATCAATCATGTCCTATCATAAGGTACAGACATGAGGCCTCATCAACATACCACATGTGATTATGTGGTCTCACTATCCATTATTAGTCAAAACAGTGGGTGAAGACAATAAATGCACTTGAAAAAGAATTATGTATTATTTGTTAGAGCTAATCATAGTTAATATAGGATAATATCATGATTAATCCAACAAAGTCTGACATTATTAATGACAAATGCTATTGAGCTTATCCCTCCATAAGGTATAGACATAAGGCCCGATCAACATATAACACATGATTGTGTGATTACATTATCCACTTGTGGATAAAGTGGTTAGACAAACCAATAAATAAACTTTGAGAAAAATCTCATATTTTTTATTAGAGATAATTATAATTAATTTTGGATGATGTCATTATTAATTTAGCATAATCTAATATTATGTACAAATAATGATGATAATATTGATCTTATCTCATTATTGGGTACAAACATGATGGCCAACCAACTAACCACTCATGATTGTGTGGTCACATCATCTACTAGTAACTCAAATTACATACCAGGTAAAAAATGCACCTAGAGAGGAATCTAATATTTTTTCAATAGAGTTAATTTTAATTAATATAGCATAATTTAATATTGTCAACTAATAGTGATATATAATATTGAGTTTGTCCCATCATAAGGTATAAACATCGAGCTCTACTGACGCACCATACATGATTATGTGGTCACATCATCCACTAAAGGTCTGTTTGGGGTAGCTACAACTGCTCTGCCCTAGAAAGCTACTGTGGGGAAGTTGTTGCCATAAAGTTGACTGTCTGTTTGGGGCAGCTGTGTGAAAACAGCTGTGAGGCAGTCGTTTCCGGAAACATGATTATATACCCCTTATTTAGTGAAGTTGTTTAAACCAGACAACCAATTATTTGATAATGCAAAAGCAGAATTTCATTTCAAAAAAAAATTGAAATATAAATAAGAACATGAGGGAATTTACGTGATTCAATCAAAGTGACCTACATCCATGGGAAATGAATCAAACATCTTTATTAAGGCAATTAAGAAGAAGATACATAACTTTGAATCAAAATTTTTATTCCTTGCCATAAACAATTGATGAAAGGACTAAAAAGATTGTTGGGGCATTTACATACATACCACGTGATACGGGTAGATTTATTATGTAAATTTTGCAAATATTTCGCAATATTACAAAATACACAAGAGAGATAAAGTAGTAAATATCCAAATTAATCCCAATAAAATAAATTCAGTTAAAATAGTTTTATCATTTAAAAATTTTTAAACTGTCAAATCCTCTTTAAAAATAATACAAATATATGTATCACTCAAATAATAAAGGGCTCTAATAAAGTCCTAAATATCGATCTCACAAGAATGTTGGAAATGCCTGTAAATAAATTTCTAAAATTATAATGTAAAGTACTGTTTTAAAAATACAAAAAGAAAAGTGCGAAGTTTGAATATTAAGTAACAGGTGAATGCTAAATAAAATGCATTTGAAAGACAAAGTTAACTAAACTAAATGTTAAACTTTTAAAAGTAAAATTATGAAAATTAAAACTATGATGTTATGACAAAAAGTTAAAACTTAAGAAAACATCATTCTCCTTTATAATGAGTATATGGTTTGTGAGGAAATTAAAATCATTTGAAAATACACATAAAAACTATTTTGTGCCAAAAAGAAACAATCATATTTTTTACTGAGTGCATAAAGAATATTAACTAATTCAAAGTTCGGTCCCTAATTATGTGGTTAGGCTGGGAGGATACTGGCTGCCACTCCAGAGCTCCCACTACTCCCTCCCCTGAGGGCTAATAATCTCACATCAATTTTCAATCAACTAGACTAAATTGGGGAATTTAATCTGCCACCTTAAAATCTCCAATTCTGCATCCAACAAAGTATATTTTTCTATTTATTTGCACGCAATTCCATAGATGAAATACTCTCCCATGAAATCAAATGTGATTCTCCCCATGTTGTAAAAATCATAACCCTTTCGGAACATATGCTTCTCAATACATTTTAACATTACAATTGGCCAGATCAAAAAGTAAATGAAAATTAGAGTTTAAATCATGACAAATTATTGACATTTAAAATCATAAAAAAATAAATTAATTTTTCACAAAACCATATCTCAAAGTAGGGAGAATGATAAAGAAGACTACTCAAAATTCATGAGAAAGATCGACAAAACACAAATTTCATTAATAAAAACAAGTTTACAAAACAAAAGAAATAAAAGACAAAACTTATCTCATAATCATTCTCAAGCAAACTCCTAGAAGTTTTCTTCAAGTTTTTCTCTCTTTATAAACACTCTCAATTCTCCTCACCTTCCCCTCCTTTTACAATCCTTGAAGAAAATATCCAAGCTCTTGATTTCTCTCTCTCTCTAACTCTCCTTCACGCCACACACCTCT
>JXCR01148030.1:132662-154316 GCA_002079205.1 Phalaenopsis hybrid cultivar
TTATTGAAGGTTGTCTCCCACTAAAAAGAATTCAAAATTTCACCCCAAAATTCTGACCAAAAGTAAACTCTTTTGAATTCAAATGACATTTCCATTGAACCGAGAGACATATCACTTCATAAAAGAACCTTCCAAAGTACCTGGATGCATTGAATTAGGGGTGTTTAGAACAAGTGTCCCTTTGAAAATTCATGCAAAATTTTTCTTGAACAGCCTTAATCCGTAAAAAATCATTTATGGCGCATCTGGCGTCAAATCTAGCGCACCATGTGCCAACTCTATGTCAAATGGTGCATCTGGCGCTAGTTTACTGAAGGCTGCGTTGTTATGGGCTTTGGCGCATCTGGCGCCAATACGACGCATCATACGCCAGAATTCGAAACTTCACTGTTTTGGCTCCAAATTTCTTCATTTTTGCTAATTTGCTTCAAATGCTTAAAATTGTAATACCTGCAACAAAAACACGAAAATAACCTTCTTTAAAGTGCAATATCACCAAAAATAATCATAAAATATATACTTAAAACAACATATTATTTTGGTCTCAAACCCAATTTGGCTACATACACTATAATGAAAGAAGAAATCATCAACACTGCATTGACAATACAACTGGAGGAGGAAGAGGGAGTTTCAGCCCCTCCTCTTTTGTAGAACTTCGAGCATCAAGATATCCAAAAAAGACCCTTAAAGTCATATGGGCTCCAATTATATAAAGTTGCATGTTTCAATTCTACTGTGAAACTTATTTCAAACATTCATGCAGGTAATTTCAATACCCCTATGTGCTTTCATGACATTCATAAGAAACCTTCAAGAACTTCTACAAAGTAGGTTCATTTAAAAAAAAATTTATGTTGTAGCACACAAAAAATGCAACAAGTTTGATCAAGCACCCATCAACCAAAGGTTAAATCCCTTCTCCAAAAACCATTCTTGCCTGTAGAATTATAGAGTTATTGGAAAATTTGTACTAACATAAACGTAGCGGTACCCCAAAGAAGCCCCAAGCAAATCATAGCTACACAACAACTGATCTAACGGGCAATGGCCAAAATTTCTTATCGCCGTTGTGAGGAGATCGCGAGAAGAGGAGAACAAGAACAAGGAGAAGAGGAGCAAGACGACCAGGAACCATCACCGGTCGTAGAAGAGAAGGAGAGGGGATAAAATCGCGGGTTGCTTTTTTTTATGGGATCAACTGTTGTCGTAGTTAGAGCATGGTAAAAGGGGCACGGGGGTAAAAGCCACACCAACAAAGCTAGGCCACGGCATATAGGTGGCTTTCCGTGTTTGCACCAAGCCGCGAGAAGCGGCGGTGGCATTGCCAACCCAAATGGGGAAAAAAAAAAGAGCGGCATTGTGCCGCGCCGCATGCCCCCCGCCCCTCCAAATACACCCTAAGAGCTAAGGCAATGGATTATTTCAATAAATGCACTTGGGTAGGAATTCAATATTGATTGAATGAGGTAATCACAATTAAAATGGGATATTGCCATGACTAACATAGCATAATATGATATTATCCAAAAATAATATCAGTCTTCTCCAATAATAAGATATATACATGGTCACTCATGATTGTACAGTTAATTAAAGTAAATTATAATTAATGAAAGAAGATATCATAGTTAATTATGCATAACATGACATTCTCCACTAATAATGACAACAAATATTTAAATGGGACTAATGTACAACTTTTCATGAACAAGCCAATCAATTCACTTGAAAAAAAAGGTTCCATGTGATTTCACTCATATTTACATCAGTGGCTTCTTAAAAATCATCTAAAGTAGGCCAAATAGACCTAAATAAATAATTTTTTTTTTCTTTTTTAAAAAAAAAAAAGCGAAAAAAGCAGTATCCCATGGCTTCAAGATTATGAAATACATAAAGCAGCATTTACGTGCTTTCCGCAGCTTCGATTTTAATCACCAAACGAAGGCATTACAATCAAATAGAATAAGCGAGTTGCTCTGCGGAGCCAAAACCAGGAAAATTCAGACAAGTCACGGACGGCCAAGGGCAGGACTGCAGTGCAGGAAGGCCAGATTCCTCCTCCAACAATGCAATATAATTTAATTAGCTCCCACATTTTCGTCCAACTCCATAATCCACACACACATGCATCTACGCACACGCAAGCAATGCATAATACGAAATGCTCCCAATCACAACTAAACATTCCATGGGGATAAATTCAAATCAGAACATAATAGATGATTTTGACATTGTGAAGCTGGTAAGAAAATCTTAATAAAACCACGATTTGCCAATACAAATCAAAGACTTCAAACATTTAATTTATGTACACTATAAATAAGGATATTATATTTTTACATGTAATTTGAAGCAAAATTAATTCAATGTAGGCAACAATGGGGGTGGGCAGCCGGCTAAAGCAATCAGGAGCTGCAGCAAATGCCGGCGGCAGGCAGCGGACGTCGGGCAATGGCTGGCTGCGATGGCAGCTNGTGGCAACAATGGGGACACCAACTAGTATTATGTGGTGGGCAGCCGGCTAAAGCAATCAGGAGTTGCAGCAAATGCCGGCGGCAGGCAGCGGACATCGGACAATGGCTGGCTGCAATGGCAGCTACAATGGGTGGTTGTTGGCTGTAACAGAAGTGGTGGTAATCACGGGTCAGGCGAAGCTTTGAATTTTCAATAACTTTGGAATTCGGTTGGCAAATCAAAAATAGTGAAAAGGCAAGGAAGTTTAAATAGCTCAAACAATTACCCTGCATTTGCTTTTTATTCAACCCACCACAAATAAATTCAAATCCCCCTGCATTTAGTTTACTTGACACTAAGACTGCTTCAAGATAAACAGCCCATAAAAAAAATAATAATAATAATAAAAGAGAAATAAATGATTTAATCATAACCATTTTAATTGATCATTAGGATACCACTATCGACAAAATGNGATTACCTTGCATTTGCTTTTTATTCAACCCACCACAAATAGACTCAAATCCCCTGCATTTAGTTTACTTGACACTAAGACTGCTTCAAGATAAACAGCCCATAAAAAAAATAAAAATAAAAGAGAAATAAATGATTTAATCATAACCATTTTAATTGATCATTAGGATACCACTGTCAACAAAATGGTGCAAGCATAGGCTGTCAGGTAAAAGTATATTTAACAGCGTTTCTATCCTGTGTCCGACGCAGCCAAGCAAAATTATGTGTATGTGTGCGTGAGTGTGTGTGTGCCGCATACCATGACTTGATGGTCGGCATCTGCAAGTCAGTTATAAGTCTCCTGTGGTTGGGGGTTTGAATCCCCGTCTGGTACTGTCGCTTTAGGGAGGTTGGTACTCGAAGAGTTAGACACATTTAGGGTGGCTGGGAGCTCGTATAATAGCCTTTGTCATTCCTCTATATATATATATATATATATATATNGACAAAATGGTGCAAGCATAGGCTGTCAGGTAAAAGTATATATCCTATTAACAGCATTTCTATCTTGTGTCCAACGCAGCCAGGCAAAATTATGTGTGTGTGAGTGTGTCTGTGTGCCACATACCATGACTTGATGGTTGGCATCTGCAAGTCAGTTGTAAGTCCCTGAGGTTGGGGATTCGAATCCCCCTCTGGCACTGTCGCTTTAGGGAGGTTGGTACTCGAAGAGTTAGGCGCATTTAGGGTGGCTGAGAGCTCGTATAATAGCCTTTGTCATTCCTTAATATATATATATATATAGAGAGAGAGAGAGAGAAAGAGAGAGAGAGAGAACTTAAACATCTGACACATGATACAATTATTCCAGTTGTTTGAACCATTTAGAATTCGGTTCACCGTTCGATCAGTTTATCTAAAGAGCCAAACCTTTCGACTGAATGTAGAAAGAAATCATTGCGCCTCTCCTTACAAAGTGTGCACCCAAACCTGCTGTCACCCTTTAGGTTACATAGTAAACTCAGCAATACAATGTAATTTGTATCATCCAGCTTGCTTCCAAAATAGTGCATATGGATAATAAAATTGAAGATTACATGAATACGTTGGAAGTTTAATGGATTGACTTGAAATCTATAATATTTAAAAGGATTTTGGCAAGGATAAGTCACCAACTAATGCATCCAAATTAAAAGATACGGATATGAATTTGTATCATATTCAAATCAACAAGACTTCGAGTTGGAATCTGGTTAGATTGACATTAAGAAATTAACATTAAGATTAAAAATAGATTGCACTAAAATGAAAATAAGTAAGAGAACTTGTTATCAGAAGCAAATTTAAGGCAATGAACAAGGGAGAGCAACCCTTTGCAATGGCCAATGAAGCAGAAGTTGCTGGAGTTTAAAAAATAAAATAAAATCCCATGATGCCACCATTGTAATGAACTAAAAGCACAAGGTATCTAAAAATCAGAAGCTGCCAAGAGAATCCCCCCTTGAGTGAGTTCTACACACCTTGGGATCTAAAGTCTTTTAGAAGAAGCCAATTTGAAGGATGAGAGGCATGCAAGCCNGTAAAATGAAAATGAGTAACAGAACTTGTTATCAGAAGCAAATTTAAGGCAAAGAACAAGGGAGAACAACCCTTTGCAATGGCCAAAGAAGCAGAAGTTGCTGGAGTTAAAAAAATAAAATAAAATCCCATGATGCCACAATTGTAATGAACTAAAAGCACAAGGTATCTAAAAATCAGAAGCTGCCAAGAGAATCCCCCCCTTGAATGAGTTCTACACACCTTGGGATCTAAAGTCTTTTAGAAGAAGCCAATTTGAAGGATGAGAGGCATGCAAGCCTATGGTTGAATGATCACAATTTCTTCTAGTAGACAAATAAGTAATTTAGTTTATCAGATGCACCATATATAGCAACAAAACTCTACACATAATTTCAAGAGCACCGCACCTAATTTTTTTTTGGTTGACTAACATTATTTTCAACAAAAAGAAGCGTNTCCACATGATTTCAAGAGCACCGCAACTAATTTTTTTTTGGTTGACTAACATTATTTTCAACAAAACGAAGCATTACCCGTGATTAAATTTGGAGCCGTTAGGGATATATATATATATATATATATATATATTGCTTTTATTTTGTTTTATTTACACTTTAATGGCAGCACTTATGCTTANCGTTAGAGATATATATATATATATATATATATTGCTTTTATTTTGTTTTATTTACACTTTAATGGCAGCACTTATGCTTANAGTTAGAGATATATATATATATATATTGCTTTTATTTTGTTTTATTTACACTTTAATGGCAGCACTTATGCTTAACATGTCAAAGGAAGGATTGAAAGGCTCTTTGACGAGAAGCAAAGGGATTAAAATTATTTAGTTGGGTGTGNATGAATGATCATAATTTCTTCTAGTAGACAAATAAGTAATTTATTTTATCAGATGCACCATATATAGCAACAAAACTCACCACATAATTTCAAGAGCACCGCACCTAATTTTTTTTTGGTTGACTAACATTATTTTCAACAAAAAGAAGCGTNTTTAGTTGGGTGTGCTTAAAATTTATCTCTTATAAAAATGTGAAGTAAAATAAATATAATGTATTTTGATTTTAAATATTTATCTAGTCAGATGAAAATTGAAAACAATAAATTACTTCTTTGTTTGCTAAAAAGCATTTTAAGTGCAAATTATTTTTATGGAAGTCAAATTCAAGGTAGGGGTCAGAAACAAACGGCAAAGTTGGGATGCAACATGACAACAGGGACGAAGGCAAAAACACAGCAAATAATAATGAGGTTGGGGACAACTACACAAATAGAGGGAATTGGGATGGGGCCACAAGCAAATGTCTGGGATGAGATTTGGACAGGAAGGCAAGCAAACAATGAAGCCCAAAAAATGGTGTGCCTGGCTGAATGACAGGAATGTGGTTATGGATGAGGTTGTAAGAGAAAGAGGGTAAAAATAATGGCGCACGAGTGAGGGCTCAAATATCACAAGCAAATGGTTTGCCAGTAAAGATTAATGGTGTGTTAGGCTGAGGTTCGGATCACATGCAAATGCCTCCAATCTTTGTGTTTCTACAGTTCATGGCTTCCGACATCTCTGTCTTTTGCAGCTGGCCATGAGAAAGAAATGGGCCAACTCAAGCGCAATTCATTAGCATGGAAAATAATGGGTTTAAGGTATTCTTAATACCTCAATATTTTATTTTGCATTTCTTTTGCTTTAAACTAAGCAACACAAGCATAAAATACATACAAATGGTATATAGTGCATGCATTTTACTTGCACTAAATAGCCCCATAAGCTCTCCATATGCAAATAAGAAGCCTCCTCAAGAACTGCCTTACTGCACGTGGAAGATAAAAAGTAAATAGCACTTAGGAATTTACTTGGAGTTGACCATATGATTAATTTAAGCCTTATTGTCAAATTTTAGAAAATTGAAAAAATTAAAGCACACAAGTTAAAATCGTGGGCCAAATGAACCGCACAATCAAGGACACTAGAATATTTCAAGGACTTCATCAAAGTGCTTACAACCTTCATAGCTTGACCACATTGTTTAGTTGATCTGGTTATTCTAGTCTAGTCAATCAGACATGTTTAAATCAATTAAAACTTGATGGTCCCAAAGCATTTTTGTTAGGTGTATTCGCTATGCAGATATTCATTACTTCAAAGTTCATGTCGAGCGAATTTTACTCTTTATGCTTCCATTTCTCTATTTCATTTTATTTTTATAAACAGCCTTAGTAAGGTTATTCATATAGGCTCTTCTTTTATTGTTACTAGAGAAAATCTTAAGCTCATCCATATTCAAATCTCCCCTTTCTTCCAAGTTTCTCCTCCACTAGCTATAGCCACAACTCCTACATGAGTAACCCCACTTAATGTCACCACTAAACACTCCATCTTTTGTTAGACCGGCGTAGTCCGCTTCGTGCTCCACTGAGTCGAGTGGTCCCACTGAATCCATACCGCGCCCGCCAAATAATTTGAAGATCTATTTTAGGTGCAAGAC
Source organism: Phalaenopsis hybrid cultivar (assembly GCA_002079205.1). Taxonomy (NCBI): domain Eukaryota; kingdom Viridiplantae; phylum Streptophyta; class Magnoliopsida; order Asparagales; family Orchidaceae; genus Phalaenopsis; species Phalaenopsis hybrid cultivar. The sequence continues at coordinate 139,643 of JXCR01148030.1, forward strand.
TAAAATGACAATTTAGTCATCTCTAGTATTTATAAATAGGGATTAATATGATAAGGTTAGGATATCTATATGGTTACCTCTCTTCCTTTTAAAGTTTAAAGTTTGGCAAAGCCTTAACCTACCTCTCACATTGTAGATCTATTTTTTTTATGTTTGGGGCCATGTTGTTTTGTGCCTGTGAAATAAAATATTTTATTTAGCTCTAATCTCTGTGAAAATTTGTCTCGTTCCTATTAAATTTGTGTCGAAATTATAGGCGGCCAAGAAGGTCGATGATGAAAAGAAATAAAGTGAGGTGAATCAACTCAAATTGGGAATGGAAGAGCAGTTCTAATTCATGGAGTAAAGGTTATCATCCATGAAAGAGTAATTCACAACCCTAGGAAGTAATGATGAATAAACTAGTGGAATTCCATTCCAACCCTCTACTACCAACGACGATGTTGACGACGGGCAATATCTCTAGCGCCATCACTAGGGGGTGTGAATTTGATTGGAAACGCAAGAAAAGAACCCCCAAACACGATCCAAGCACGAGTAGTTACGCAAAGGGCAACATCGCTGCCTTAGGCACATCTGGGGCTGCAATATCGATCAACAGTGGGTTGAGTGGGCTTGAGCGACATCAAGACAGACAGAACGAGCAATAACAGACGAAACGGGGTGGTGGCGTGTGATTCAGAGCTGAAGATGATCAATTTGAAGGATTTTAGCCTAAAACAGAGAACCAAGTTGGGTGAGACCCAAGCCAAGGGATGCATTTGACCATGTCAATACCATCTGCAGTGGCCACCATGGCAACCTTCCGTGCAGAAGTCGATTTAGGAGCCTATCGGCGCATATGGGGATGGACGAGTTGATTATGGGGAGGCCCAAATATAAGGGAAATCAATATGGGCCCCAGCCACTGCTTCATGAGTATAATTAGTTTCAATCGAGAAAATTGGGGAGGAGAGTCACACATAAAGAAACAAAAGATATCAATCTTTGAAGGAGAGTGTCTATGGTTCGGCTTATCATGTGGAGAGAAACTTTATTATTAACGGGTTGACTGAGAAAAAAAATTGATGGGGGGGCCCTATGTTTGGAAAGGAAGGCTCTAGCATGAAGATAGTAACAACAGCCGATCTAAACATGGAAAAATTCAAGGACTAATTGTTAGGGCATTTCAAAACCACATAGGAAGGGGATTTACAAAAACAATTTTTGTGTTAGTATAGAAAGGATTAAGTCAATGATAATTGAGAAAATTTGAGATGTTATTCAACCATTTGAGCGAGATATTGAAAATAGTTTTGAAGGGAAACTTTGTAAGGGGTCTGTTGAGACCATGAGGTTTGGGGGAAACTATGAAATTAAAATAGTTGATTGAACATAAAAACACAATGGGATGTGCTAATGGGAAATGCGAGAGCGAAACTGATGCTTGATACGGGAAACTTTGAAGTAATGATGGGGATGAGACAAGTGGAGAAGAGTAGGGAAGTTTATAAAATTTTGATTTTGACACTGCATAGTATTCAGATGATAGATGATTTTCTTCCCATGGATTTAAGGAGCATAAACAATATAATTGGTCTGAAATGGTCCCAATCCTTAGGGGAGATTAAGATGAATTGAAAACTGCTAACAACAAAATTTCAAGAGGGAGAGAACCCAGTGACCCTAATTCATGCAAGATCTTGGTGACAATCAAAGCATAATTAGAGCAATTCAAAATACATGGTTGAGATTCTTGGTCGAGTTGCATAGCATAGAAGGGACGAATGATACGAAGTTGGCAGAGATTCTGGCACCGATCCATGAACTCTTACAACAGTTTGTGAAAAATTTTCCAGTTGCCATACGAGCTTCCTCCTCAAACGAAACATGAGCATGCAACATCTTTGATATAGGTTACTCTGATCAATATGAGACCACAATCCTACCCCGAGGTGCAGGACAAATCAAGAGATTGTTTAGGGAGATGTTGGATGCATGAATCATAAAACCTAGCATGAATCCCTTCTCTAGCCTGGTCTACTAGTGAAGAACTAGAGTTGGTATTTTTGTGTGGATTACTAAGTCATAAATAGGAAAATAGTATCTAACAAATTTCTCATCCAGGTGATTGAAGAGCTACTAGACAAGTTTTTTGCCATAGTATCTTCCAAGATTTACTTGAATTTGGGATTCGAATGTGATCATCAGATATGCACAAGGCTTCTTTTATAACTCATGAGGGTCACTACAAATTTCCGGTTATGCCATTCGGGCTCACCAATGCCCAGGTTGCATTTCAATCACTGATGAAAAAGGCTTTTCAGCCTTGCCTCCAAAATTTTTGCTGGTGTTATTTGGCAACATCTTGTTGTACAATCATTCCTTCAAAGATCAAATTGATCAATTGAAGAAGGTGTTGACGATATTCTATGAACAACTCATCACTAACTCAAAGAAGTGCTAGTTTGCCCAACTGAAGGTGGAGTATTTAGAACATGTTTCGTCAGCTAGAGGGGTGTCGACGGATCAATCTAAGGTGGTGGTATGCTTGATTGGCATCTAACTACGACTTTGAAGGAGTTGAGAGAATTTATGAGATTTATAGGATACTATTGTAGGTTTGTGAAGAGTTACAAATCAATTATATGGTCGTTGATGGAGCAATTGAAAAAAGATAACTTCCAATAGGGGAAAGTGATTACCCAAGCTTTTGAGAAGTTAAAAAAAACTATGACAAGTAAACCAATGTTGGTGTTATCTGACTTCAACCAATCATTCAATGTAGAGATGGTTGCTTCAGGTTATGGGTTAGGCGACAATGACTCATTACTTATTTTAGTCAAGTGTTGACTGCAAAACATAGATTCAATTCAGTTTAAGAGCGGGAGCTCATGGAGGTTGTGCTTGCTATTTAGAAGCGGTGACCTTATTTGTTGGGGCAGCGTTTTACGGTAAGCAAAAAATCAACGTAGCCTTAAATTTCAATTAAAGCAACGTATGGTGATGGAGGGACATCAGAGGTAGCAATCTAAAGTACTGAGATATAACTTTGAGAATAAATATCGCCCAAGATAAGAGAATAAGGCCACTGATGTCTTATCAAGAATGATGGAGACACCACAAATATTGATATTATTAATTCCTTTTATTTTAGATTGAAACGTCCTCAGGCAAGAGAACGAGACAGATGAGGAATTGGGTAAGATCCGGTAAGATTATTGGTTAGCAAGAACGGCAATCAAGATTATTTATTCAATGGCCAACTTATACTTTATTAGGAATCTATGTATTGCCTCGCAATTTAAGACCAATCAATGTTACTATATGAGTTTTATGACAATGTTATCGGGGGTCATTCCAGCATGCTCAAAACAAACCGAAGCATGGCAACAAATTTGTATGAGGTGGGAATGAGAGAAGATATGGAGGGCATGATTTTAAGGTGTGATGTGTGCCAACGACACAAATAAATGGCATTAGTGCTTGAGGGTTACTACAATCTCTAGTATTACTGAAGAAGGTATAAGAAGACGTGATGATTGATTTCATTGAAGACTTTTCTTGGTAAAAAAAAATATATGCTCATCTAGGTGGTGGTGGACTGGTTAAGCAAGTACGCTCCCTTTATCCCTCTATGCCATCCCTACACTATTGTTTCTGTCGTCGTTGTTTTTATATGAAAGATTATCCGTTTGCATGGAATTCCAGAATTGATATTCAAATCGAAACAAGGTCTGCTAGTGTCATTTCTAGAGGGAACTGTTTAGAATGCAAAGGCTCTCATTGAAAACAAATACAACGTAACATCCACAAACTGATTGATAGTTCGAAGTTGTTAATTAAAGCATTGAGACGTAGTTGTATTGTTTTATATCCTGTGCAAGCAATGGGTCAAATGATTATCCTGGGCTGAGCATTGGTACAACACTTCTTATATAACTTCTCAGGTAACTCCTTTTAAAATTTTGTATGGTCACAATCCACCATATTTGTTGTATTAAGACACAAAACTATGTTGGTGTATCTAGTGAATCAACACAAAGAAGAGAGACAAGGTATTGGCAGAATTGAAGGAATATTTAATAAAAGATAAACAATTTATGAAAAAACAAACCGACGGACAGCAAAAGGATGTGCAGCTTATGGTGGGAGATAGGGTGTATCTAAAATTTTGACCGTATCAGCAAAAGATATTGGCAAGATGCAGAGATTAGAAGCTCTCCCCACATTATTTTGGTCCTCATGAGATCACTGAGGGCATTAATGTGGTGTTCCATGTATCGCATATGCCATCTTTTTCACTCCATACCTTAAATGAAGATATGAAAGTTCTCTTAGAGCTACTAGAGTTAAAAGGGGTGCTCCGAGAATAAATGGTAAAGAAGTGTTGATTAAATGAAAAGAGTTGTCAAATTATAATGCCATATGGGAGCCATACGACTTAGTCCAGTAGCACTTTCTTACACCCTCAGGACAATGTATCTTATTAAGAGTCTAGCGGTCCCACTGAACCCACACCGAGCCAACTAAATAATTTCAAAACCTATTTTAGGTAAAAGACTTAAAGAGCAATTTAATCATTTGTTAGCTATAGAATTATTTGGGGAGCAAATAAAATTCCATACATTATTCACAAATAGAGTACATATATATAGAGAGAAACCGATCCCTCTTTATTTAAAAATTTACCAAACATAACTCACTAAAATTAGGAAAGGAAAGAATTTTGAATAAAAAATAGAAAAGCATAAAATAGGAAGGAAATAAACTAATCAAAGGTTTCCTAAGGCATTACCACCTCCAATATTTGGAGACGGTGACCCGCCCACACGAGAGAGGTATATTTGGAAAGAACTAAATTTTATCCGCTTTACACACTCACCCTCAAGTTGGATTGTAGAGACCAAGCTTGGTATTGAATTATGAGAAGTTGTTGAAAGGAAGAGCTTTGGTGCATTTCAGCACTACCAATCACTTCCCTAACTCCACAACTTTAGTGTGTCACGAGATTGGTGTGCTACTCTTAATTACCTCCAGAATAGAACTTGAAGTCTTTAACGCATACTTGGTTATCAACCTCAAGTGTACTTAGAGCTGCTTTTTGTTGAATGTGGTTGTCATTGTCTGGAAGTTCTGTAGTTTTTTCATGTTGGTAAGAAGCTGTTGTGGGAAAAAAAATGATGCAAATAATGTTGCAGGGAAGTGAGCAAAAAAGTAGACAACCTATAAGGAAAGTTGTTGTGTGCGGCCTGCAGGGAAAAAGAAAAGACAGTTGTAGGGAAGAACTGAGAAAAGGCTTGAAGCAGGGAGAAACTCCGGCGGAGGGCCTGCAGCAGAAAGACTAGTTGCAAGAAGAATTCTGGAGGTCTGTTGCAAAGAAAAGCTCTGGAGGAGGGTTTGCTATAAAGAGAACTCCGAAGGAGGATCTGCTGTAAGGAAAAGCTCTGACGGAGGGCCTATGGTAAAGAAAAGCTCTGATGGAAGTCTGGTTGCAGCGAGAAGCTCCGGGGAAGAGCCTACAAGAGGACGGGTGGTTGTAGAAGGATTCTCGTTGCTGCTGCAAAGGACTTAGGAGGGTTTGCAAAAAGGGAGCCTGTAATAGGATACTTACAGTTGCAGTGAAGAGTGCTGATAGAGATTTACGACAATAGCTGGAAGAATTCCTACGGCATGAAGGAATGAAAAACTTTAGGGATAAATCGGTGGAGGCAAGCCTGCGACATGGAATGTCCGAAGTTGCTACTGCTGCTGGCAGAGAAAATCCAAAGTTGTTGCTACTGGTCGAGGTTCAACAATAGGGAAGGGTAGCCTGGCAAGAAGAAGGCTAGGCAGAGCTGCTGGGTGAAGTAGCGGTAGAATAGGTAGATGGAAGAGGTGAACAACAAATAGCGTAAAGATTCAAACATAAGAGATGAACTTCCGTGCATCAAAAGAAGATTGGAACAGAAGAGCACTGCTATCTCACGCATACACAAGAAGAAGATGCAACAACCCTATCTCCCATGCTAAGAGGTGAGACTACTTTGATGCAACAAAGATGGCATCAGAGAAATCCTAGGGATACTTAATTGACGTAGGTGTTGTTGTTGTTGTTGTAGGAAAATTCCAGAGGCAGAGGCAGAGTAATAGAGAGATAGGGAACCCAAGAGGAGTTCCGAAGGCTAATGCAGAGGGTTGCAGTTAGGGCTGTCAAAAAAGCTCGTTGTTCGTGAACAGTTCGCTTTCAGTTCGTCAATGAGTTCGTGTTCGATTCGTTTGATAAATAAACGAAACGAACGTGAACAAATTTTTTTCGTTTGGTTAGTTAAACGAACCAAACACGAACAGTGATGTGTTCGTTTGTGTTCAAATCGTTATTGTTCGAAACATAAAATAATTATATATAAAAAATTTATGATCTTTAAAAAAATTAAATTTTATAAATTATAATATATAATAAATTATTAATAATAGTATATTAATATAATATATTAGTAATATTATATTTATATAATATAAGTTATATAATTAATATAATATATTATTTATATATATTAATATTAGGGATGTCAAACTGGCTCGTTGTTCGCGAACAGCTCGTGTTCGACTCATGTTCAACTTGTTCGTTAAGAAACGAACACGAACAGTGACTTCACGAACAATCTCGAACACGAGCTTATTTCAAACAAACTAAATTTCAAACGAACCGAACAAGAACACAAGCTCAGTTCGTTCGTGTTCGGTCCGTTTACACCCCTAGTTGCAGTTTTCATCCCTTGGGATTTGTAGATTCTTGAGGAGGCAACAATTGTTGCTCCGATTCAGAACTTGAATCCACCTCCTCATCATCATTTCTCCATATTTTGAGTCCCTTTTAGAAAGAGGAGAGTTATTCAAAGCCTGCTTACCATCCAAGCTTCGAGAATCTCTCAGCTATGGCAGTGGGTTGGCCTTTGTAAGAAGCAGATCCAACAGGATAACAAAGAAATCTTCTACTAGAATCAACTCAGGGGGATCTATGCAGTTGGAAGGTAGCAGAGACAAAGAGTTTGCTGAAAAATCCGGTAGAAAGAGGGAGCAGGACCAAGAGCAGGAGAAAAACTGATTGGTTGCTGCAAGATGGAATCTACTGCTTCTACAAGGTGACACTTGGCTTGATGATGCTTCTACTGGCCTTGCTGTTACGGGAAACAGATGTCAGTGACAGAACTTAACCAGAACTGAATGTACAGCAGCCGGGAGAACTATGAAGAGAGCTTTCAACCTACAGAAAGAGTTTCAACTACAGAAAAGAGGAATAGTTGTAGAAAAGAAGAGAATTATGGTGGACAGTAGGGGTTCTGACTGCAGAGGAAGGGCCTGCAACCTACAAGGAGAGAATTTCGGCAGTTAGCAAGGGTTCTGGTGGCAGAGGAAGGGACTTCAACCTACAGGGAGAGAATTTGGGCAGCCAGGCGATGTTCCAGCAGCAAAGGAAGGGCCTGCAACTTGCAGGGAAGAAATCAGTAGAGAAGGACGTGTAGGTCGGTTCCTCGGATTCTGACTACCTGGATGGAATATTCCGGGATAGCAAAAGGTTGGCAACGAAGGCAGGACAAAACCTCTGGAAGGCTGGCTGGAATGAGTTCAAGCAGTTGCTGCATGCTGCAGGAGGTGAGGATCGTTTGTTGTTTGTTGCATAAGGTAACATCCGTTGCATGAGATGAGATACATTAGCTGCACAGAAGGAAACGTCTGCACAAACGGCTGGGTGGTCTTCTCTAGAAGGAACTCTGGCTGTGGGGGTGGGGGTTGCGCTGTTGTTGTAGCTGTTGTTGAGACCTTGGAGACTTTCGACAGTGAAACAGGAAGTGCAGGCAAAGAAAGTTCTGGCTACAGGAGGTCGGGCATAACTACTCAGCAAAGAATTGTATCCTGCGAACAAATGCAAGTTGCAAGGTCCAAAAGAATTATTTCCTGCAAGAAGGGATATTCGGCTGCAGTATGCAAAGTCAGGGAAGGAGTTTCCTGTAGCCTGCTAAGAATCTGCAAGGAAATTACGATGGTTGTTAAAGGGTTCTGGTGGAAGGAAGAGGTCAAGGTTTGATCTAAAGCATGTAGATTACTTGGAGTGGAAAAATTGCTCCATACATTATTCAAATATAGGGTACATATATATAAAGAAATCAATCCCTACTTATTTAGAATTTAACAAACATATCTCACCAAACTTAAAAAAAATACTTCTAAATAAAAATAGAAAAACATAAAAATAGGAAGCAAATAAACAAAATCAAAAGTTTCCTAAGATGTCTCAAACGAAGCCTCTAAGACTTGGAGGTGGTGGATGGCCCACATGAGAGAGGTATACATGGAAAGGACTAAGAGTAGAGTTCAAAAAAATAGGTTTCCACCACAAAAATTTCTAAAAAGCAGCACAAAAGTAGTCTCTCAAACGGAGTCATGGTGGCGATCTGAAACACAAAGCAAACAAGATGTTGTCCCAAACAAACCCTAATTGTTCTCAGATTTTCACATTAGTTGTTATTGTTTGGTATAAATAGAATTTTAATATGATTAGGACAATAGTATGTATGTAGTTGTCGTCTTTCTTTTAGGAGTTTAGGATTTTTGAGAGATTCGATCAACCTCTCAAATTGTATATCTATTTTGTTTGTGTTTGGGATTATGTTGTTTTGTGCCGATGGAACAAAAAACTTTACTTCGCTCTAATCTTGTGAAAATTTTTCTCGTTCCTATCATACTCATCCTCAACTTCCATCCCATCTTCCCCAATTGATCATCTACAAACAAAGTTGTCCATAACCATCTACAACAATAACAACACTTTATCCAACTAAGTCGGGTCGGCTACATGAATTCTTTTTCTCCATTGGGTCATATTGAGTATCATTAATTTTAATAGATTGAGATCATTTTTTATAGAGTATGCCTAAAACTTTTTTGGTTTACCTCTGTCTTTCTTAACATAAGTCAAATCTAAAGCATCTACTCTCCTGATCGGATCATCAGATGGTTGAAGATTAATGAGACCAAATCACTATGACGACTGTCTCAACTCTTGTCAGCCACTGGAGCTACACAAACCCTATCATAGATAGATTCATTTTGCATTTTGTCTCTAAGTGTCAAGCCACTCATCCACCTAAGCAATCTCATCTAAATAACACTTAACTTTGTTTCATGCTTCTCTTTTAAGGCCATTATAATGTGCCAAAAGCATTGCCATGTTGTGCCTTACTTTTTATAACATCCAGTATTGTTGTTTCGATGTTGATGTCATGTTTGTGTGCATGTATCCATGCCAATGCATCATAGCGTGAAATAAATAATAATAACAAAGTAATCTAAAAACAAATCATATCTACCTTTAAAACTTATAAATATTGCATCATACTGAAACAAACCATATTTAACTAATTTAAAATTTTTAAATCAATCAAACAATTGATTCCTATATTCATCATATGACAAATATTACTCTTAATAGTTTTATATTTTAAATAGTCATGGCAATTTAATGGCAACACTACCGATATTCATCATATGAGAAATATTGCTCTAATAGTTTATATTTCAAACAGCCATGACAATTTAATGGCAAAACTACGCCAAAATGAGTAGTCATGCCTTTAGATTTAATGCATCCACCTCTTTGGGAATCCGAGAAAATTAAAATTTTAGAAGAAACCATATAAATCACTAACACAATGTAAAAAATTTTAAAGTTCTCATGTATCATCAAATTAAGAATATAATTTTAAACCTCACAATTATTATATTGTGTTCATCCATCCAATTATGAANAACTTGGCTTGATGATGCTTCTACTGGCCTTGCTGCTACGGGAAACAGATGTCAGTGACAGAACTTAACCAGAACTGAATGGTACAGCAGCCGGGAGAATTATGAAGAGGGCTTGCAACCTACAGAAAGAGTTTCAACTACAGAAAAGAGGAATAGTTGTAGAAAAGAAGAGAATTATGGTGGACAGTAGGGGTTCTGACTGCAGAGGAAGGGCCTGCAACCTACAAGGAGAGAATTTCGGCAGTTAGCAAGGGTTCTGATGGCAGAGGAAGGGCCTGCAACCTACAGGGAGAGAATTTGGGCAGCTAGGCGGGGTTCCAACAGCAAAAGAAGGGCCTGCAACTTGCAGGGAAGAAATCGGTAGAAAAGGACGTGTAGGTCGGTTGCTCGGATTCTGACTACCTGGATGGAATATTCCGGGATAGCAAAAGGTTGGCAACGAAGGCAGGACAACCTCTGGAAGGCTGGCTGGAATGAGTTCAAGCAGTTGTTGCATGCTGCAGGAGGTGAGGATCGTTTGTTGTTTGTTGCAGAAGGTAACATCCGTTGCATGAGATGAGATACATTAGCTGCACAGAAGGAAACGTCTGCACAAACATCAGGGTGGTCTGCTCTAGAAGGAACACTGGCTGTGGGGGTGGGGGGTGCGCTGTTGTTGTAGCTGTTGTTGAGACCTTGGAGACTTTCGACAGTGAAACAGGAAGTGCAGGCAAAGAAAGTTCTGGCTACAGGAGGTCGGGCATAACTACTCAGCAAAGAATTGTATCCTGCGAACAAATGCAAGTTGCAAGGTCCAAAAGAATTATTTCCTGCAAGAAGGGATATTCGGTTGTAGTATGCAAAATCAGGGAAGGAGTTTCCTGTAACCTGCTAAGAATCTGCAAGGAAATTACGATGGTTGTTAAAGGGTTCTGGTGGAACGAAGAGGTCAGGGTTTGATCTAAAGCATGTAGATTACTTGGCGAGCAAAAATTGCTCCATACATTATTCAAATATAGGGTACATATATATAAATAAATCAATCCCTCTATATTTAGAATTAACAAACATATCTCACCAAACTTAAAANTTCATTTTTGGATCAAACTCGAGCAAAATCAAGAACACGAGAAAAAAATAATAAAATATGTGAAATAAATTTAGTGAAAAAAAGAATTCATTAATGCAAGGAACTTCTATCTCATGTTTTTACAAGGACATGCCAAATTCATACTTTTATCACGCTTAAGGAAATCACAGATCTGGTGTGGAATAAAAACTAAAAGATGAAATTTAAATTAAATCAAGTATGCCAAAACACATGAATTGAAATATAGTCCCAACTTTAATGAACATTTACCTTCAAGTTTAGAATTTAAACCATATTAAAAAATAAATAATATTTATGTACATAACACAGTTTCAGCAAATTTAGCTTAAAGATACTAGATACAGATATTAGTGAGGATTAATCGCGTGGAACATCTAGTACAAGAGCATAAACACTACTGTTCATTCATTTCTTGACATGCACAGATCCAACTCAATAAACTGGGGTAACTTCAAAGGAATAAGTGGCAGAAGATAATTCTATTCTTGAAAATGTGCATCAATCTTTAGAAATTATACCAAATAAAACATGCACACGCCAACCCATTTAAAATCATGAGGAAAAAATGATATCCTTGTAAGCATCTGAAGAATGCCATCATATATACTTGAGAAATACCCCCAAGGGCAATGAAACTTGAGACAAAAAACACATTTCTGTGGAAAGCTAAATCTATCCAAAACATGACAGATTCAGGTCCAAACATTAACCTTGCAGAAATTGATAGATGAAAAAAGTTTAATAAGCAACTTTTAATGAAGTCAGATTGGCTGATAATAATTACCAAGTAAATNATATAGCTCCATTCATACTTCTGCCAGAGTAGAGTCAACCACTTGTCGTCTATAGGTAAGGGCCTCCAAAGATGATAGATGGAGACCAAGAGAAGACTTACATTCTTCTATTCAGCCATGATATGAAGATCATTGGTCGTATCGGGATAATAAGGGGTTGACATGAACTATAATGAAGGAGGTTAAGCTAATAACCTGACTAGTGGCCAGCTCATTATCAAGAGCTGTTGTTGAATGATCATAAAACCTTGATATCCACTCTTTTGACAGCCTATTGCAGAGTTAGTAGAAGCAATTCAAAATAAAAAGTACTTCAAGAAGGTACCACTGATGTGGGCGGGTTTAGTGTGTTATTTTTGCANAGCGTAAAGCAAATTCTTATAAGTAGCCGCATTGGCCTCACATCCCTTCTCTTTAAGCTCCCTGTATACACCCTTCGCATCATCTACCCGCCCATGCTTGCAATAACAAATCATTAAGTAATTATAGGTGAATATATCAGGTGCCATCCCTTCGNCGCGTAAAGCAAATTCTTATAAGTAGCCGCATTGGCCTCACATCCCTTCTCTTTGAGCTCCCTGTATACACCCTTCGCATCCTCTACCCGCCCATGCTTGCAATAACAAATCATTAAGTAATTATAGGTGAATATATCAGGTGCCATCCCTTCGGCCTTAATCTCCTCCATCACCCCTATCACATCATTTGGATTCCCGTTTACAGCCCGGTCCATAGCCCTAACATTATAGGCAGCCACGTCCGGAACGACTCCCTTGGCACGCATCTCCTGCCAGAGTCGCTCGGCCTCCTTNTTCCATCACCCCTATCACATCATTCGGATTCCCGTTTACAGCCCGGTCCATAGCCCGAACATTATAGGCAGCCACGTCCGGAACGACTCCCTTGGCACGCATCTCCTGCCAGAGTCGCTCGGCCTCCTTCGATTTTCCTTCCTTGTACAAGGAATCCATAATGGTGGTGTAGGATATTGCGGTGATCTCGATCCTTTTGTTATCCATCTCCTCCAGGACAAGAAGGGCTTTAGAGGCGTTGCGGGCAAGACAAAGGGATTTGATGAGGATTCCATAGGAAACCTTATCTGGGGAAAGGGAGTGGCAGTGAGAGAGGTTGGAGAACAATTCAGGAACGCGTGGGGACAGGGTTTTGGAGTGATTGCAGGCGGAGAGGAGGGCGTTCAGGGAGAGAATGGTGCGAGGGNGACCTTATCTGGGGAAAGGGAGTGGCAGTGAGAGAGGTTGGAGAACAGTTCAGGGACGCGGGGGGACAGGGTTTTGGAGTGATTGCAGGCGGAGAGGAGGGCGTTCAGGGAGAGAATGGTGCGAGGGGCGCCAAGGCGAGGGAGCTCGTCAAGGGTGCGGACGGCGTGGTCAAGCATGCCAGCAGAGGCGTACGCGGTGATGAAAGAGGCGAGGTAGGGTTCGCGCGATGAGTAGTCGGCGGGAAGAATTATCTTACGTGGTTCAAGAATAGCTTCGATGTCAGTAAAACGCTGGAACTTGGCTAGCCGACGAATCTCCGGATCGAAGGCATGGCCGCCGACAGCGAAGGAGGATACAGAGGAGAAATGTTGTAGAAGAAGAGAGTGGGAATGGCGAGCGGAAACGAGCGCCATTATCCGTCAGTTCGACCAGACAGCGAGTACACCAGCTTGATGGAAAGAGATTCTGGAGCTTCCTTTAGGGTCAAACAATGCTACAAAAACTACCTCAATTTTTCTTCTCGTTAGTGCATGAAGTAAAAATTTCTTTAATTTTGAAAAAAGAATCTATCATTTCAATTATGGAAATTTAGATACTTGGCATGATTTATATGAATTTAAATATCTAACCCCTAAAGTCAGATATCTATATGGTGTCATAAATATATGCACAAAGATATATTTGACTATTAAAAGAATTAATAAAATTAATATCTTTTTATATGATATGAATGAAAATATATATACATTATAAATGTGTTAGCACAAATCTCGAGAAATTCAACAAACCAAGAGACATGAATTTACGACCAAGAATAGCTCAAAGAAGAAAGACCCAAAGTTTTTTTATTGGAAGATCAAAGAACTTCATTGACCAAAAGCAGATCCCTTTAGTCGGGATTCAAAACTGATCAGAGACAAGCCGTCTGAGCTAATAACCAAGATCTATCAGGTCGAGAGAAGGCCTTAGCCCAGCTCTCGCCTCAGCATTTCCTACTACCTCACAATAGCCTTCGAGACTTCATCAGAAGGCCGAAAGTTTTACCATGATATACTCCACGAGTGCTTGAAAGACTTCTTTTTCTAGGGATGAGTTGTGTGTCTGATTACAATGTTTCACCCTCTGCCCGACAATCTAGNCTGAAAGACTTCTTTTTCTAGGGATGAGTTGTGTGTCTTATTACAATGTTTCACCCTCTGCCCGACAATCTAGTCCTATCCTAGCAACATAAGCTCCTCATCTAATAGTTGATAGTCAATAGTTGAACCAAAGCAACTGACTGGTTGACTAGTCCGGACAACTGAGATTATCAAGTGCTGGTCGGCGACTCTAAACACAGCATAGTCGATGAATAAGTCTTATCGAACTAAGGCCCACTAATCTCAGCTAACCGAGCGATAGGGTAATCAGGCAATAGATTCATTTACCTAAAATAACCCATAATGCCCTCATTAAGGTGGGGGTNTTGAGATTATCAAGTGCTGGTCAGCGACTCTAAACACAACATAGTCGATGAATAAGTCTTATCGAACTAAGGCCCACTAATCTCAGCTAACTGAGCGATAGGGTAATCAGGCAATAGATTCATTTACCTAAAATAACCCATAATGCCCTCATTAAGGTGGGGGTGATCATGAAATTTTACATATTATCCTCTCTTTGCCTATAAATAAGAGACTATTCCATTAATAAAAGGCTACACAATCCCCTCATTCTATTATTCATTATTGTATTCTCTCTCTCACTCACTTTATGCCTTATTCTTTAGGTATGACTCTCAAACAAATTTGGATTCAACATTC
>JXCR01148030.1:166909-233283 GCA_002079205.1 Phalaenopsis hybrid cultivar
ATATATATATATATACTTGATGAGTAGTATTTCGAGCCAAAACGAGCTGAACACGAACGAACACATCTTAGTTCGTGTTCGGCTCGTTAACTTATCGAACAAAATTAACGAGTCGAACACGAGCTTCTTAACCAGTCGAACACGAGCTATCCGCGAACAACGAGCCATTTTGACAGCCCTATGTTGGATAGACTAGCTGGGCATATATACTTTTATTTTCTGGATGGATATACAGGTTATCACCGAATATAAATAAATCATAAGGATCAAGAGAAAATAACTTTTAATAATCCTTATGGTACATTTGCTTTTAAAAGAATGCCCTTTGGTTTATGTAATGCCCCTACTACATTTCAAATATGCATGATGACTATTTTTTGTGATTTAATTGAAAAAGGGATTGAAATTTTGATGGATGATTTTTTAGTGTTTGTAACTTCATTTGAATCATGTTTGGAACTTTTATTAAAAGTTCTTAAGCACTGTGAAGAAATGAATTTATTCCATAATTGAGAAAAATGACAATTTATGTTAGGAGGAGCCGTTTTGGGATACCAGATTTCAAAAAATGGTATGGAAGTAGACCCTAAAAAAATTCAAGTGATCGCTAATTTAACTTACCCAACAAGTGTGAAGGAAATAAGGAGTTTTTTAGGACATGCAGGATTCTATAGGCGGTATATTAAAGACTTTTCAAAAATTACTAAGCCTCTATCATTACTTTAAAAAGTTGTAATTTTGAATTTTGATAAAGAGAGTCTAAAAGCTTTTGAATTATTAAAAGAAAAATTAGTCATTGCACCAATTATTATTTCACCAGATTGGAGATTAGATTTCATGGGACCATTTATACAATCTTTATGAAATTTATATATATTGTTAGTAGTAGAATATGTATCCAAATGGATAGAAGCTGTTGCTTTACCTCGATGTGATGCTCATAATGTTGCAAATTTTTTAAGAACAAACATAATTTGTAAATTTGGGATGTCGAGAGTGATCATAATTAACGGGGGAAGCCATTTCAGAAATGTAATGGTGGAAAAATTATTAAAGAAATATCATATTAACCATCAAATTTCTATTGCGTATGATCCTCAGACAAGTGGTTTGACTAGATTATTTAATCGTGAAGTTAAAAGAATATTAGAGAAATCTATGAATCCAACTAAAATGGATTGGTCAGTCAAACTTGACTATGCTTTGCGGGCTTATAGGACTGCATATAGAACTCCTATATGAATGTCCCCTTACAGGCTAATATTTGGGAAAACTTATCATTTACCAGTTGAACTTTAGCATATAGCATATTGGGATATTGAAGAATTTAATTACAATTTAAAGGATGCTGGTGAGAAAAGACTATTGCAATTAAATGAGCTTGAAGAGATAAGGAATGAATCTTATAAAAGTGCTAAGATTTATAAGGAAAATATGAAGATGTGGCATGATAAGAGGATTCTTTTTAAAATTTTGAGTCAGGGCAAAAAGTTTTGCTATATAATACAAGGTTAATGTTATTTTCAAGCAAAATTAAGTACAGGTGGATGGTCCCAATTGATTGTGATAAAAGTTTATCCCTATGGAGCTGTGGATATTAAAGATCCTAAAACTGATAAAATATTCAAAGTGAATGGTCACAGGCTGAACCCCTACTTAGGTGATCAACTTAAAGTGAATGATATTATGTTATTGGGTCAACCAAAATAAGCACTGGTTAGGTCGGGTTGACGATGTTAAACCAAGTTCTTTGTGGAAGAAAACCCATAGTTATCAGTGTGTATGTTTTGAATGTTATATTGTTGTGTTTGATTTATACAATTTTGGTAAATTTGAATATATATAATAATTTAGTGATGATTCTAAAACCTTAAGGAATGTCTTAAACATGTTAGAATGAACTTTTGGATGTGAAGTTGACCTATGAATTAAGCACTGGCAATTAAGCACCAACCTTAGACACTTAAGAACGACAGTTTACTGAATGTGTTAAATGGCGTTTCTAGAAGATTTAAACAAGGTTTAGTGGATTAAAATGTGAGATCATGGTCTGAAAATGTGTCTAGAGGTTTTAGGCGTGATCTATAACTTATGCATAGAAGGGTATGACGAGAAGTCTCACCGCACTTCAATTTAACCCTAAATTCTAAGTGGAGAGTGAGAGTTCTTGGAAAGATGTCATCTTGAGAGAGTGAGTTGAAAAAAATAGGGGAGAAATGAGAAAGAAATTTATTAGTCAGAGTGCGCAAGATTTATATAACGATTTCCTAGCCTTTAGTACCGAAGGGATAGCAGAGAAAATCACTAAAATTGAGGCTGATGTGGCTTCAATTGAAGCAAAAGAGATGAAAGTTAACGTACATCTGGATCATATGGAATGGAAACCTGAGATGCAGTTTAGCCATATCAGTTTTGTGGAAGAAGCGGACGAGGCTATGTATTTGAAAAAAAATGGATTGAAGAAGATTCTATCAGAGTTATTAACCACCGTCCGTTTTACCATATTTACATTCAAAATGGTAAAGGAGAGACTAATGATAGGTCAGGATTCATTCCACCAGATGGAGAGTGGAATTAAGTTCATTGTTTAGTGTTTGTGTGTTTAGTGTTTGTTTGTTAATGTTAAATTTGTTTAGTGTTTTTTTTTTAAGTTATGATTGTTTAGTGTTTATGTTAGGAACTATCTCATCCAAGACTCTTTGGATTAAGAATCTATGTATTGAAAATGTTTGTAATTATTTTTAAATAATATAAGTGTTTGTTTGTGTGTAATTTTGTGTTATTTTATGTTGAATCAAATTAATTAAGATTGGTAAATCTTAAGAAAAAGGAGAGTTAGAAGGGAATAATATAGTTGTTAAAGATTTATGAGACCATGTAGGGTTGGTTGACTTAGGCTAGAAGTGCATTTTACTTAAAACCAAAAAAATCAAAATTTGTGCATTGACGCCTAAGCACTAAGACCCTATGCTTAAGCGCTGCCTTAACCGAGAGATGGGTGCCTAAGCACCGAACCATTCACGCTTAAGTGTCAGTTCACATAAACTGGTTCGCGAATGTTTTAAAATGACTACTAGGTCCGAAAAACTCCATTTTTGAGCACATTATGGATCTACCCAAAAATCACTATTCTTGGTGAAAATTTGAGAAAAATCTATGGAAAATACATAGATTTGTTAGTTTAAGCTTTTAGGAGTTTAGTTAAATTATTTAGAGTTGAATTTGGGATTTACTCTGAATTTTATGTGATTTTTAGAAATGGCCCCAATGATGAAGAGGAGTAAGGGAAAAGCCCAATTTGATTCGAGCAAGTTTGTTAGTGCGAGAGCTCAAGATCAATACAGTGATGCACTGCAATCGAGGAAATTGGTCCCTGAGCATTTTTTTAAGAGTCTGGGAGGAGCTATTGAGGATGTGAATGTTTGCCGCCAGTGGGAGAAGTTTTGCTGTTTTTTTGCTATAGCAGTTATTTCTGTTGTAGGGAGTTCTATAAAAATCTCCCTGAGGCTAAAAAAGAAGGAGTCGTGGTTAGAGGAAAGCCAATACCTTTCTCATATGAGGTAATAAATTAGTTTATTAATTGTCTCTAACACATTATGCTTTTATTAAAACTATAGTCCTAACGAGGAGTTAGACGAGATTATTTCATTGTTGAATGGTGGAAGAGGATTATGAAAAATTACTAATGAAAGAAGAGTTAACTTCCCCGCTTCAAAGTTGGATGCAACAACAAAACCATGGCACTACTTTATTTCTGCTTGTCTGCTGCCTACAAATCACCTCAGTAAAGTGACCCAAGATCAAGCAACCTTGAATTATTGTATTCAACAGTTCAAGCCCATCGATACTGTAGATCTAATTTATGATGTTATCACAAGTTCTACTAGTTTTTCTATTACTACAGGTTTGGGATTCACATCCTTAATCTTTTCATTAAGAGAGCAGGCTGGAGTTAGATTTGATAGCTGAGAGGAGATACTGCAGCCACTCAAGCACATTACTAGTGTCAATGTGAAGTCCTATTCACATCATTCAATTTTTGGCTGGAGAGGTAGATTTTCTAGCAATTCAGCTGCTTCTACATCTCAAGCTTCTACTTCATGTGCTTCTACATCAAAGAGTCGGACTTCTGGATCTGATTCTCAGTCAGAACTATTATAAAAGATATTGAACAACATCAACTATATTACTGATAAGGTATTAAATTTAAAAAATTTTGCACAACATATGGATGGACACATGAGGAGACATAGTGATTATGAGGAAAAATTCCAATTATGGAAAACCTCATGAGAGGTGATCAGGGTGTAGTTTTCCCTAAATATCCAAAATATTTATCCTATGAGCCTGCAGCTGTTTTGGCATAGTGACGAGAGTGATGCTGAGGAGGAGAAGGATGATTAGACTGGTTTTATAGTTTAGTTTAGTTCTTATGTATTGTTGTGAAATTTTTGTGGTCCAGTTATACTGTACTTTTATTTTGTTTGTTTGAGACTGTTAGTTTAGTCTGTGTTTTGTTTTGTTGGACACTACTGTGATGTATTTATGTTCTTGTGAGTAGTTATTTTATTTTTGTGGTAATAATTGTGTTAATTGTGTTGGTTAGTGTATTTAGTTAGTCTCTGTTAAACTTAATCCTGAATCTTAGGTAGGTTTAGAATATTTCTAACTTTAACTGAAAAACTTTATGCTTAAAATTTTCAAAAACATTACTACCAGATCTTTTATTTATGTTGTAGTTGTGAATGTTTGTTTTCTTTTATGTTATCCTCCACTGCATAGAAGTCTAATGAATCTCTATATGTTAAGTAAATTAAAATTTGATCCATTTAATTTTTACTCCTGATTTTAATTTTTGTACTTGTATATTTAGAATGTAAAAATTCTTGCAAGCATGTTATTTTTAGTTTTCATTCCTACTTATATATATCATGCTAAAATGTTTTATCTCATTAAAAATTTAAGTTTTGGGGGGGAATGAAAATTTTTCTAAAAATTTGAAATTTATTTTTTCTCAAATTTACTTCAAATAAATTTGATTTTGATTCGAAGAAAAATGATCGTGTATATGAAGTTATATTAGGGATGTAAAATTTTGAATATAGAAATGAGTAAAAGAATCTAGTTAAAAACTATAGTAATGAAGAAAAACTTAAAGTTAAAAATTTTTAGTGTGGAAATGATAAATATTGTGTAATTATCTTTAGTAGGAGAAATTATATTTTTTAAAAATGTAGAAGAATTAGACTTTTATTTTCAAAACTTAAATTTCTTTTATTGAAAGTAATTTTCAAAACTATTATTATGTTTTTAAGTCAAGGAAATATATCAACTTTTTGCTTTAGGAAAGCAAGAGTGGAATTCAAAATCATTAAAGGTCTATCCAAATATAGTAATCCTTGCCTGCAAAAATGGAGAGAAAAATAAAAAATAAAATAAAAAGAAAAAGAAAAAGAAAAGAAAAAGAAATTGAAAAATGGAGGAGAAGCTTGAGGATTAGTGCCTAATCAAAAATTGGTTCTACATCTGATCTTTTTAAAGTATAAGACCTGAGAAACTCTTAAGCTTAAGGATATAATGTAACAAGTAAAATTATGTTTAATAAAAAATTTTAAGTGGAGAAGATAGAATGCCTAAACTCTATATTTGGAAAATCTACAATATTTCTAAATTAGATAGGAACTCATATTTTCAGAATTCTTTAAATTAAAAATTTCAAAACTCTAAGTTGGTCTCATTCACTAGTATTTTTTCTAAATTGGACTACTATATTTCTACATCAAAATTTTTGAAACTCCTAAAGAAACTCATATACATAATCTACTTATTTAATTTTTATAAGATTGGAGTGTTACTTGAAGACAAGTAACATTTTAAGTTTGGGGATTTTGATACACCTAAAATATATAGTGTTTGTGAACACATTCTTATACTTATTTTTGAAATATTGAGCTTTAATAAAATGTATCTGTGAGTTTTTCTTTTAGGTATAAGCAAATGGATGAAAAATGTTAAAAGAAGCAAAAAAAGGATCAAATTTGGAGCCAAAATGAAGAAGGTGCAAAAATGAACTGAGGCGCCTAAGCGCCCAGGATGGGCGCTTACATACCAATTATACAGAGAGAGCCACACCTGAGCTCCAGAAGTAGTTATTTGATGATTCATTGACCTTGGACGAATTTTTGAGAAGGTGTTTGAAGCAACCCTTGGTAAAAATGTGGGAAATAGTTAATGAACACGAAAATTCATTCAATTGGTTTTTGAAAGGAGACAACTTCTAAAAGATTCATTGAATGGAGATAAATTTTAAAGAGACACCAAGGCACTTCTTGGATTTTTATTAAAGAAAACCAAGATCATAAAGGGGGGGCAACCACCAAGAGGGGCCAATCATCATCCATCCATCCATCCAGAGTAACTAGTAACTGCTACCGACCAACGTTTCTTTTTATTTTAAGTTTTAGTTTATATTGTGAGTGAAGGAAGAGATTCAATGAAACTTCAAGACATTTGATGGAGAGGATTTGAGATAAGTGTTTATCTTTGTGACGACATCTTGTTTTAATTTAGACTTCTTGTTTGTGTGCATGATTTATACTTTTAAACTCAAGTATTGTTGTATTTTCTCCATGAATTCTGAGTTGTTTTCTTTTAGATTTTTTGTTGAAATGATAAATGATTAAGTATTGAAAGAAGTTGTGTGAAGTACTAGTCTTTAATGTTGGAAGAAGTTGTGATGATTTCAATCCTTGTACTTTATTTACTTCTTGATTTGGCCAGTTAAAATGTTAATTCATGTTGTGAGAACATGTAAGATCCTAGATGATATTATCTCAATCAACAAATGGTAAGAATTACATTTGATTTTATGGATAATAATGTAGTTCATGGGGTTGAGTTCAAATGAATAAGGAAATAAACTTTGAAGGGTGTAGAATTAGAGAACTTTAGAGTGATAGGCTAAAACCCCTAATTTGATTTATAGTTTTAGGTTTTGATATGAGATGTTAGCCCCCGGGTGGAGGGAGAAGAGGGAACTCTAGAGTGAGAGCTAGTATCTCCTCTACCTAACCCGTCTTCAAGACTATTCAAATTATAGGTTAACCAATGTTCTTTATAGCATCTCTAATAAAGCTAAAGAATATTATTGCTTCTATTTGGCACAACACAGTTAGAATAATTCTACAATAGAATTCCAATACATCTTATTGATTCATAATAAGAAAAAATATATTTTATTTATATTGCCTTCATCTTGCAAGTATTTAATTAAGTTAATTAGTTACTTACTTTATTACTTACTTTATTTTCAATTATCAAAATTTACAAAAAGAATCAAACTTTCATTCCAATTTTAATATCTAGAGTTTAAGTAAAAATATTTTGGTAAGTAGAATTTTGCTCTTTAATTTCTCCCATTTTGTAAGTTGCACATTGTAGTTTTCTGAGTGGGTTTGATATTCAGAGCTTAATCAAAAAGTCCTATATTACTTGATAATGATACGTATACTTGCGTAGTATCCCATATTTAAATACTATAATTGTAATATTATTTGCTTCAATGTTAAGAATTCACCTAGCTTATGCTCAGGATCAAGTTTTTGGCGCAATTTCAAAGTAAGAATTATTATTAAGGAGTATAAGCATATAATCACATACATTGCATTTGATATCAATCTAGAACATCGGGATCACCTCCACCCACCTTTTTTTTTATTTTTAGCTTTAGTTTGTTTTTTGAGTGAAGGAAAAGATTCAAAGGAACTTAAAGACATTAGGTGGAGAGGAATTTGAGATAAGTTTTTATCTTTGTGACTACATTTAGTTTTAATTTAGGCTTCTTGTTTGTGTGCATGATTTCTCATTTAAACTCAAGTGTCGCTATATTTTCTTCATGAATTCTGAGTTATTTTCTTTATCTTTTTCCTTAAAATGATAAGTGATTAAGTATTGGAGGGAAGTTTTGTGAAGTATTAGACTTTAATGTTGGAAGAAGTTGTGATGATTTAAAACCTTGTACTTAATTTACTTCTTAATTTGGCCAATTAAGATGTTAATACCTATTGTGAGATCATGTAAGATCTAATAAGATATTGTCTCAGTCAAATAATGGTAAGAATCACATTTGATTTTATGGATGAGAATGTAGTTCATGGGATTGAGTGCAAATAAAAAGGGAAATAAACTTTGAAGGGTGTAGAATTAGAGGACTTTAGAGTGATAGGCTAAAGCCCCTAATTTTATTTATAATTTTAGGTTTTGATACAAGATGTTAGCTCTAGGGTGGATGGAGAAGAGGGGACTCTAAAGTGATAGCTAGTATATTCCTTACCTAACCCGCCTTCAACAATATTCAAACTATAGATTAGCCAATTTTTTTATAGCATCTCTAGTAAAGTTAAAGAATATTATTGCTTCTATCTGGCATAACACAATTAGAATACTTTCACAATAGAATTCCTATACTTGTTACTGATTCATGATAATAAAAAAAGATATTTTATTTATATTACCTTCATCTTGAAAATATCTAGTTAAGTTAGTTATTTGCTTACTTTATTTTCAATTATCAAAAATTAAAAAAAAATTGAACTTTCATTCTTATTATAACATCTAGTGTTTAAGTAAGAATATTTTGCTAAGTAAAATTTTATTATCTAATTTCTTCTGTTTTGAAAAGTGCATATTGTAGTTATCCTTATGGGTTTGATATTTGATACATATACTTGCGTAGTATCCCATATTTAAATATTACATATGCATTCTTAATTTCTTGGAAGTTAAGAATTTACCTAGCTTTTGTTTAAGATCAAGTTTTTTGGCTTTATTGCAAAGTAAGAATTATAATTAAGTAAATTAATAATATAATCACATACATCACATTAACATCTATAAAGAGAATTGAGATCAGCTTGCCAGACTTCTTCCCACTTTTTCTTCAGAGTAATGGAGCCTCTCTATTATCTATTTCTATCCTATGCTAAAAGTGACCATAACATACTGATAGGTTGGGAAGGGGGTGCCAGAGTCCTCAAGAGCCATTTAATTGGGTGGTGCATAAAAAAAGGGGATCAATCGAATGGTTAGTGAGCCATGGACCACTTCTGGTGAAATGTTATGAGTGTTTGTGGCCAGATCTATAAATAAAGGCCACAGATTGGATGGGGTGTCAACTGGGTGTGGTCATGCCCTGGGCCGGTGTGACCACGTCGAGGAACTTCTAGGCATGGTCACGCCTGGGCCAAGTGTGAGCAGATCAAGGAACTTCTAAGCGCGGTCACTCTTGATCCAGGGGTGAACACACCAAAAGACTTTCAACATTAGGTATTGGGCCTAGTAGCCAAAAAAAATGTGCAACTTGCTTTTTAGCCAATTTTTCTTCGTCAAACTAAGGGATGATGTCCATATAAATATTATGTGACCAAAAATAATGTCAATAAATGGATCCTCAATATGTGTGGTGAGCTCTTCAAAGTACTCCACACATATTGGTTGCAACTGAAGCAATAAACAAAGTTTGAAGAATGTTTAGTTTGATTTGACTATGTTAGAGATTTGAAGTTTGAAGTTTTGTTAATTAAGATGTTTGGGATCCTTTGTGGATTTTTAGGATTGCCTGGATGAATTAAGGTGGAGAATCTATGTGGATTTACATCTACCCAAAGGATGAACAGGTTGACTTGATCATAAAGGACAACACTTGAGCTTTTCATTCATCCTGAAACTAATCGGAGGAAGATTTAAGGTGTACCCTAAGAAAGAAAGTGTTGAGACTAACATCCAATATAGAAGATAGACATAATAACAAGATCAGGAAGGATAGTGCTGGATCTTATAATTCATCTTGATAGCTAGTCATAGAAAATATAAGAAGTGTCAATACTAGAAAGGAAAATGCAAGGAGTAACATCAAACCTAGAAGAAAGATAGAATGATTAGACTAGAAAGGACAACACTAAAGCATATCATTCATCTAGATAGCTAGTCAGAAAAATTTGGAGAAAGTGTCTACACTTTAAAGGAAAGTACAGGGACTAACATCCAACCTAGAAGGAAAACAAAATGACTAGAAGAGGAAGGACAACGATGAAGCATGCCATTCATTCATATGTATATTCAAGAAAGAAGTTTTAGATGATTTAGTTTAGTTTTCTAGGAAGTTTAGATTTTTATTATGTATGCTTGGACACATTAAAGAGGGTACAAAGAATTATTCTTGACCTAAGAGGTGTACAGTGGCGACTTGATCCAGATAGATAATACAATAATCTAAATTGAAGGCAAGTCAGTGGTTAGTTTAAGGCAGACAATTCAGGGACTGACACCTAACTTAACCGTTCTAACCCGATTGTCATAGAAGTTCTTGATTGGGCTTTGGGGTTCTGTCGTTCTGTGGTGTGCAATGACTATACTAGAGAGCTACACATACCCTACTGGGTTTATAGAGTCAAGACAATGACTTGTCAAATCCTATGTGGAGATAGAGGTCAATTAATCGAGAAGTAAGAAAATTTGTGTGTTGTGTTGATTTGATTTGATTTGATTAGTTGTTTTTTGTGTCAAATTACTAAAGACCAAGAATATTTGTTTGTTTTAAACTTAGTTTAAATTAGTCAAGACGATGTTTTACCTTACAAAAAATATAGTAAATAATGAAATAATTTGCTCAGTGCAGGGGCCACGTTGAGGCTTAATCCTATTAAATGGAGAGCTTATGCTAGCCTGTTCCTCTAGTCCACACCAGTCAGGCTTAGCGATCCTGACTCAATAGTGTGCAATGGCTATACTAGGACATATACAAGATTTTTAGTGCCAAGGAAACATTCCATGTTGAGGTCGGTGTGTCAACAAAAATAGCAAACCTGAGAAAAGAAAAATGTACCTTCGATGTTCAATGGGTTGGACTAAGTTAAGGAATTTATTTCAACTCTGAATTTTTAACTTAAAGCATTGACCTGTATCAGCAGCCACAACTGTGATTATATTAATGACCTTGATCCTATAATGATGATGTCATATGAGGTGTGCTCCAACTTCGGATGGATCATCAGCCAGACTTGTGGAAAGGAATGGTCAAGGCTAAACCATATCTAACTATCTTGTCCTAAGGTATTCAATGATTGCACTATAGGATAGTGATTATACTCTAGGTTTAACCTATCAAGGCGTAGACTATATGACCAACCTCTTATTGATTAACATCTTACAAACCTGGAGAAAAGAAAAGAGTATTACAGAGGTGTTCAATAGACTGTACAAATTGAAAAGGTGCCCATTAACCAATCCTAGATTTTTAAGTTTGAAGTGTTGAATTTATCAAACCCGAAAATCCATCAAAATTAGCTTGCGCTGTCAACTTGAATGAGTTAGTCCACTCTAATTTCAAGTACAGTGTTCTAACATAGAGTCGGGAAATGATTGACTATGGAGAGCACTTGTATAGACATAACCCTATCCTAGTTTTACTTAATCAAGGTGTCAGTTCTATTGGGGCTTGGTGTAGACCAACCAAAACTTATAAGCTCTGAAGGAAGGAACAAAATATCACATTAGTGTGTGATAAGTTGGATTGAGAAAAAGTTTGTTTAGAAATTTACTTTAACTTAAAATTATCAACTTAAAGGAATAATCCACAAGACCAACCTTTACTGGCCTTGAACTAATCAAACTAGTCACTTTTTGATGGTGTCGTGTAGGGCATACTCCAACTTCCAATGGACCAAAGCCAAACTTGTAGAGGGTTTTAATAAGATCAAACTAAGTTCAGCGAACATTTTTTGGTATGTGTTGAGTATATTGGATTAGAGTAAGACACACCTTAACATAGATTTCCTAACTCAACAGATTAACAATTATAGAAAGGTCAACTAACCAAATCACATTGTGTTGGTTCCATGTGGGGCGTACTTCAACTTTTGATGAATGATTTGTCATGTCTTACATTTGCTAGTCCAAAGGATTGACAACCAATATTAGCCCTGACTAGTTCAAAGTCAAACAACTTGATCACATCGTGATAGTGCCACCTAGGGAGTGCTCCAAATTCAAATATATCAAAACAAAAATTTTTTGGTGAGTGATAGATTAAGTTGATAAGATACCTAGTCTAAGAGATTGATCTCCAAAACCAACCCTAATTGGTCGGATGTCAATCAACCTAATCCCATCATGTTGGTGCCTTGTGAGGTGTACTCCAATTTATGACTGACCTGAAGATGTTCAAACTGGATTTGTTGTGCATTATGTTTGAGTTAACATTTTTATTGAATTGATTTATAAAATTTGTTTCATTTTTGAACAATCGTGAATTTTTTAGCTATATTTGGATGTAAGAGACCACATGGGGCATTGCATCTCATCCAAATAGTAACTGGAGTAATCTAAGGATGACATTCTTAAGACTAAAAGAGGTTTTGTTGTTTGAAACTTTTTTATATTTTGTTCGAGTTTTTCATAAAAATTTTGTTATGATTTTGATTGATTTTGGCAGTTGTGTTTTTTCCAAACAGTTCTGATTTTAATTGTTTTGATTTTGATTGTTTTGATTTTGATAGCTTTTAATTTTGAATGTTTTAATTTTGATTGTTGTGATTGTTTTGATTTTGGTTGTTTTAATTTTGATTGTTTTTTATTTTGATTATTTTAATTTTGATTGTTGTGATTGTTTGGAATTTAATTGTTTTAATTTTGATTATTATTGTGGATGTTTATTTTTAAATTATTGATTGTTTTAAAAAAGTGTTTGTTTGTTTTGTAAATATTTTAAGTGTAGAATTTTCTAGACTAGTGCCAATCTAAAAATTTATATGTTCATATAAACAACATTTTGAAAAAAATTCAAGATTCATTTGGCATCACTATTTCCTTTTCTTTGCTTTCTTTTTTTCAATTTTTGAAATAGTTGCTAGCTTATCTATTTTCGTATAATTTCATTTTTTGAATAAATCTTTCTTATAGATCATAAGAATGATATGGAGAAGAAAATAATTGGAAAAATAAGGTCATATAATGAAGAAGACAAACAAATAGGATGAGAACATGAGAGCCAACATGCAATAAACCTCACAATGGTATCTCAAGTATGTTCATCCAAATACCATCAGGCGGAGGTACTTTTGATCAATATCCATGAACGTATACCTACGTAGACAACCCATGACCAGAGACTCAGGTATGTTTGTCTGTTTTGAGGTCTAGAGTGATCCCAAGGGGATGTATCCCACTTGTTTAATTACATCTTGGGGGTTGCTCAAGAATACTCTTGATCCAAAGGAGCTTTTCTTACATTAGTAGTGATAACTAACTAGCATAATGCTATCAAAAGACATTATTTCGTAGGGGAATGTCCTGATGTTTTCAAGCCTTCTGCTAAGCCATAGTGCGAAGAGTGATCTCTCATAATATTTACATGGGTAATGGACTCATCTACATAGGAAGCCTACGAAATAATTGAATCATCATGACAAAGAGTCTCAATACGTCAAAGCACATCTGAGCCATAATGGTAAAGGATAAATCATTTTATCCTAAATGAGCGGCAACTCATCGACAATCAGGCAGTCGAGATGATACCAACTAAGGTAGAAGGAGAGATAGAGCTCAACAGAGGCAGTCAAAGGAAGAGATGAGATACCTAGTAGGTAGAGGTAGTCAGGTTGGGGGTACCATGGACATGTCATGCCAAGCCATTAGAACCCTAAGTATAACTGGTCGTGAAGGTAGCCGCTAACATGTATTGAGATCCATGGCTAGCAATACATGAATTATGTCATCTTTGAGAATCTCAGTAGTCATAAGGTCAATGGAACAAAACTCTATCCTATGAATATTATGTGGAGATCCAAAGTGGTGAGGATGTCGCTAGGAAAAAGAGAAAGGAAGGTTTAGCTACAAAACTAGAAACATTTATAATAAAAGGAATTACTTCTCATCTGGGTCGGGAAGCCTTCTAACAATCTAAGCTGTTAGACAACAACCTA
Organism: Phalaenopsis hybrid cultivar; assembly: GCA_002079205.1. Classification (NCBI taxonomy): domain Eukaryota; kingdom Viridiplantae; phylum Streptophyta; class Magnoliopsida; order Asparagales; family Orchidaceae; genus Phalaenopsis; species Phalaenopsis hybrid cultivar. The sequence goes on from JXCR01148030.1 coordinate 180,889, forward strand.
AGTTAAAAATTTATGCTGGGCTAGTTAGGTTGAAGAAGCACGGCGGCTTCTCCTCGAGACATGCAAAGGATGAAGTTGTCTATTCAAGTCCTTAGTGTGGAGCTCTGTTAGCTTGACTTGGGATATGTCCAGGCTATGCATCCCATTTTAAAATAAGTCCAAAGGCCATGTAGGAAAGCAAAAGACAAATTTTAAAATTTTGAATGTTTTAATCTTAAATATTGATTAATCTTACATTTTTATTAACATTTTGTAAAAAAAGTTTAAAATTTTAGGTTCTTAGAGGGCTTAAATGATCCACAAGATTCCCAGAAAATCCACAAAGTAATTAATGACATAAAAGCAATTCAAGCACACAAACATGCAATAAAGATAGTAAAACAAGCCAAATATGAAAGAATAAAAGGTCAATGCCCTTGGGTCGACAACATTTCCCAAAAAAATGGTCATGCACCATAAATTTACACAGCTAGTCCTAATTCTATAAATAAATGAGATTTAGAAATTAAGGTATGGAACAAGAGCAAACAACTCCTGATCCTCGTTACATGGTTTCACCCGTCAAGCGCCTTGGAAACTGTGCCTATACTTTTTTCCTAATATAGAGTCTCTTAAGGAATCTAAGAAGTGCATAAGAAAAGTAAAAAAAAAATTACTCGATTTGCATAAAAATAATGTTAGCAGGAAAACCAACAGACATGCAATGCATATGATCCATGCCTAGCGAGAGGAGCTAAGCAATGCCTAAAGAAAGGGCTAGTATATAGATCATTACATTGCATCGCCCCGCCACACGTGTGGTGTGTATTTTAGAGATGGCTTCCTGCAAGAATACCAATTTAATATACTACCATGCAAATAAAAAAAAAATAAGCATGCAAGCACACTAAAAGTATAAAAGATGATGCCTGGCTAGGAAAACCAAACCAATAGAGAACTATAATTAGGACATCGAAAAAGACTACTTAGCGTCCTAGTACTTAGACTAGCACACCATCTTACGTAGTGTCCTAACAATACATCTAAGTGATTGCAATATTTGTTAGAAGGCAAGCATATGTTTTGATGAGGTCACCGTCACCGGCCCCACCTTAAGGATCCAATGATTCTAAGAGTCGACACTAGATGTAGGATTTGAAAGGCTTTTAAAATTTGACCTCATGTATAGCCTAAGAAAAATATGTAAGTGACTTAAAAATAGATTTTGAACATATGATGCATATAATTAATAAAAATATAGATGTGTATACTTTCTTAAAATAGTTCCTAAGAAATAGAAAGCCTAAGTAGCACAACATACACATGTTAATCACAGCGTGGCAGCTTTTATTGTCCCACTGAGGCATCCTCGTAGGCAATACTCATTACCTTTTCGTGACAAAAAATGGGTCACTCAACTAACAAATCAGATTCATCACTAAATGAATTGAAAAATGTACATGCAAATGAAGCATGATTTTGTATGATATGATCGCCCTTGTGAAGAAGGACCAATCAAAGGATAGTAAACATTCCTCATTAGCATACAATGCGTACACTAGTGACGAATGCGCCGACAGTGCCAAATGATGGATGCAAAACATACAACACAAATGAAAATGAGTGTACCATGGAGGCAGAGACCCGAAGGTTGGGTGTACAGTGGAGGCAGTGATCCAGAGGGTGAGTGTGTCATGAAGGAGTGACCCGAAGGGGTGGGTGTGTTGTGGAGGCAATGACCCAGAAGTGTGGGTGTATCGTCGAGGAAGTGACCCAAAGGGGTGGGTGAACTATAGAGGTAGTGAATCAGAGGTTAGGTGTGTCATGGAGGAGTGACCCGGAGGTTGGGTGTGCTGTGGAGGAGTGCCCCGAAGGTCTGGTTTGCCGTGGAGGAGTGCCCCGAAGGTCTGGTTTGCCGTGGAGGAGTGACCTGGAGGGTGGGTGTGTTATGGAGGCAGTGACCCGGAAGGGTAGGTGTCTCGTGAAGGTAAAGGCCTAGAAGGGTCGGTATGTCATGGAGGCAGTGACCTGGAAAGTTGGTGTTCCATGAAAGTTATGGCCCAAAGAAGGGGTGCCTACAATAATCCAGTGAGGTATCGTAGGAAGTTAAAGGATGTAACTCACAATGGAGAGAATTAAGCAAAAGATTGGTTTAGTGGAGGGCCATCCATTCATACAATTTGTGAGTGTAAGGAGTAAGTGTATGAGAACACTAATCTAAATGAAAATACTTCAAGCAAGCAAGTTATAAACATACAATGTGCTATGCAAGAAAACACACAAGGATGAAATGTTCAAGTGCAAACCACTTATGATGTGGTGCTAAGTGACATAATGATGCCATGAAGTAGGTATATAGAGAAACGTACAACAGGAAGACATGAATGAGAGGATATGCTCATGAGTGCACGATAGTGTGCAAATATGGTTGTGTTAATGCAGGTAATATGTAGAAGCATGCAATGAAAACAACATACCAAATGCAAAAGATTGACTGATCAATCAGGCTGGTGGAAGCATCGATCAACCATGTTGATAAACAATGGTCAATAAACCAATCTAGCAGGTGGTGGTGCAGATCGATAATGTGGACCAAAGAAGGTTGATCAGATCAGTGTGCGACCTATCGATGAAGGGTAGTCGACCAATACGATCAGGTTGGTGTGGCCAATCAATCAAGTGAATTAGAGATAATAGATTGAGCCAGAGTGAACAACCAATTGTTGAAAAATGGTCGATCAATACACTCAGGATGGTGGCAGTTGACCTATCAAATGGATTGGAAATGGTCGATCAGGCTAAAGGGTGTGACCGATCAACAAAGGATGGTCAATCAAGGTGAGTGGCCAGTGGGCAGTCGATTGATTGAATGGATCAAAAACCATAAATAGACTAGTGTGTGGCCGATCGACAAAGGGTGGTCAATCAAAGCAATTGGACCAGTAGCGGCCAATCAATGAAGTTCACCGAAGAAAGTCGATCGAGTTAGTGTGTGTCCGATCAACAAAAAGTTGTCGATCGATGAAATCAAGTGAGTGGCGACTGATCAATTGAGTGAATCGATGCATTTCATTCAAACTAGACGGTGTGGTCAATCAATAACACATGCAAAATTATCCAAGTAGTGCATACAATAAAAAAATGTAACGCATGCAATATCAAATTCAATTAGGTTTGACAATGAATTGTGTCTACCCTAGAAAAATCATGGGGTACCCTAGGGTAAACAATAAGATGAAATGAGCATTCCTACAAAGTGATGAGTGGCTACCTCCATTGTTGAGCTCACTTTTGGTTGAGGTTCTTTAGTAGCCTAAGGTCTAGCCATAGGACTTTCTTATTGACTATTCTTAGAGAACTAGACAAGGAACCCTCACCATTAGAAATTCCAAACTCTTCTCTACTGGAATTGGAGGGTCAATTTGAAGTTCTACATATTGGTCCTAACCTTTACCACTTAGTAGGTGGGGTCACTATGAGGGAACTTAAGATGAGTCACCCTTAGGACTGCTGGACCTTAGGGTTGACCATGGGTGTTGGTCTAGGGCTTAAGGTACATACTTGCACTCACAATCACTCACAATCCTAAACTTAAATTTCCTGGCTTTGGTCCCTTGATACTTTTGGGAGACTCATGTAGGTGTTCCCTTAAACCCATTCGCCCTAGGCTAGGGTTTGGCTAAGATCACTACATAGAGGACCCAAAATGGGGTTTCCATTGGTCCATGGCTTATTGATAGTGGTTGGCACTCTAACTCTACCAAGATACTCAACATATCCTTTTGCCCCTAAATTCTCCCAAATTACCTTAGATACCATTTGGACCCCAAATTTGGCCAAAATTCCCAAATCTACCCAAAATACCCAACTTGGTGCAAAAATCATTTCAAACACCTTGAAAGCACCCAAACTACCAAAAATCACCAAAATTGGCCAAATTACCAAAATACCCCCCTTACCCCAAAATTCAAAAAATTCTAAAAAATTCCAAAAATTCCCAATTTCATTTTTCTCAACTATCACATATCTTTGATCAAAACCCCTAAATTGACCTTTAAAGGTCCATATTTTCCCTAAATCACTCCAAATGTTTATCAAATTGGTATCAATTTACCCTAATTTCAATTCTAAACTCAAATCCACTCTAGATGTGACCAATCTAGAACAAATTCAAGCTCAATTAGTCCATCATTTGAACCCAATTTTGATTTAGATCAAAACCCCAATTTTGGCCCCATGACTTGGTTCCACCAAATTAAACACATGCCTGCTCCATTTGTCACAATTTGTGTTGAAAAATCTTCATGAAATCCCAATACATTAAACTTGACCTTCAATTGGCCTTGGTGAGGCCTCAATTTCATGTGATTTCAACCTAAGTCCAAAAAGCCCCAAATTTGCCCCAAATTGGCCATGTCTCAAAATCTCACCAAATTGATGGCCTTAGCCCCAAAATTTCCACTCCATTCCTTCATGAAAAATCTTCACAACATATCCCTTGATCATTTGAATCACTCAATTTGGACTTAGCCTAAGGCTAGCGCAACCTAAACCCATGTCTAGCCCAACATGCCCAAATTGACCAAATTTCAAAAATCCTTCAAATTGACCCTCCAATTAAACTTAAAATCACTTAAACTCTTCACCAAAAATCTTCATAACAATCATATAAATAATATTAATCAATTAATTGGGTCAATTGACATGGCTAGCTTAGCTCAAACCCAAGCTTTGATCACTTGAACCCACATTGAACCCATGCACTAAAGATGGCCTAACTACCCCAAATCCACCAAATTAATGACTCCACAATCATTAGTTAGACCCTAGTGACCAGCCTAAACCTCTTAAAACCACCTAATTTAAGACATGGACCAAATGTCCCCCAAATTAAGGGATTTCATGCCATATTTTCTTAAGCTTAGGATATTTTTGCCAAAATAAAGACTAAACACATTAAGTTGTTGTGAAATATTCTCCTGGCTCACCCAACCTCCCTAGCCACCTCCCCTGGCCGATCGGCTAGCCTAGTGGTCGGAAAATGGCCAAACCAAGAGCCACCCCCATGGGATTGAACAAAATTCAAACCAAGTGGCCACTTCATCCAAATTGAAGCTTAGACCCTCTCTACCCTCCACCTAGGCAGCACATTTCACCCCCCCCAATTGGCCATGGTAGCAAGCCTAAAACCATTTTTATAAAATGCTCCCCTCCATGGCCATGAAGGGAGAGCTGTAAATTCCTTTAAGAGACTTTCCCAAATTGATCCCAAAGCCTCTTTGAGACATCCTCAGTGCAACCCAACCACCACATTGCCCTGAATCCCCTTACTGTAGCTCAAAACCTTGCTGGAGACAAGACAAAGCTTTCCATACCTCTAAACTCCACCAAATTCAAATTAAACTCACCCACACCTTCACCACATTGAGGGAAGCCAAAGCATTATCAAATCCCCCTTCCACAGAGCCCCTAGTATAGCTCTAGACCAACAATTGAAATTGGCCTTGGTCGAATTTGGGTCTAGACATTTCACCATAGCAAGAGGCTTAATCCCTAGCTTCTTTGGACCCCAACAAATGTGCCAAGACTCTCTGATTGAAACTTTCCTTCTCAGAGCCAAGGTATTGAACCTCTCCTCCTCCCAAGCCTGTTTTGATTCTCCATTTAATTAGGCTTAATTTAATTGCATGATTACCATATGGATATGTTCGTCCCACTTAGAGCGAGTCCATAAGGTCAAACCTGAGGTGATTTGGTTGAGTCTAGGCTGAGATCTTAGAGTTTTAGTGTGGACAATCACATGATCACTCTATCGGGGATGATGACGGGGAGCCATTCGATCGCGTGTGTATTGGATGGACAAAGGAAATCGAGTTGGACAACGTTTCCTTACATGAACCGCGGGTCGAGTCAGTGGCTACGAGGAAGGTGGCGTCCAACCAGAGCGCGCCACGGATGCTTTCGGAGCTGCCTAGGATACAGTCAGCGACACGCGTTTAAATAGATAAATAGGAAATTTAAATAATCAGAAAATGATCCCTATCTTTAAAAATTCATATCTTTGTGTAGAAAAATCATAAAAATAAAATAAAAATACTCTCTTGCTAAATGAACAGAGAAGAACAATGTGAAAATGATTTGGAGTCCATTTGATGCATATTTTATTTTTAATTAATTAAATACTTATTTGAATGTTTTGATTCTCCATGCATGTAGTAATATCACCATGGCTTGAAATTTCAGCATGTTGTTGCCTCTGTCTTAAGGAACATTCCCTGATTTTTCTAAAGTCAGAGAAGGTCCCTAGATAGAGAATCATATTTTTCAATTTTATGTGCATTAATTGCTTAAAATAATCATGAAAATTAGCATGTTACTTAGAAAAATCCAAGAAAATTTTAGAAGTTTTATAATGACCAGAGAAACTTTAAGAAAATTTCTCATGAGCCAAGTTATTCAAAATACACCTAATCTTTACAAACCTTAAATCAATAAGATAATTAATTTTGAAAAATATAAACAATAAAATGACTTGATTTTTGATCTCCACTATTTCTTAAGATCTAAAGAACTCTCCATAAAAATTTTAAAGTATTTTGAGTCCATTTGATGACCTAAGTTGATTTTCCAAGTTAAATATCTTTTTTGACACTAAAATAATTTTTTATAACTAAAAAAAAAATCATCAAAACTTGTTTTTTGAGTTCTCCATGATCATGGAAATTTAATAAAAATAAAATGGTATTTAAAATAAAAACTTGATTTTTAGCTTATTTTAAATATGTAAATAATTAAAAATCCATAAAAATCACAAAAATAATAAAATTCATAAAAATGTTCTAAATTATTTCCTAAACACTAAGGAATGATTAAAATATTTTTCCTGATTTTCTAAATAAAGATACTGAATTTTAAAGCTTAAAAATAATTTTTAAAGGCTAAAATGGGTTTTCACTAAAAATAATTCCAATAAATCAAATAAAACTCAAAAAAATATAAAATTTTCTCCTTTGAGTTTTTTGACCTTAGGAGGATTTTTCAAAAATATAAAACTTAATTTTACCCATTTAAAATATTTTATATTAAATAAATACCACAAAAATTAAAATAATTCTTAAAATTCAAATAAAATTCAAAAAATCATGAAATTTGGTTCAAAGGCTTCTCTGGTCCGGGTCTAGATCTAGTAAAAATTTCAAGGGATTAGGATTTTTCTTGGTCAAGTTAGGAATTTTCTTTGAAAAATCTTATTTTTGTATGAAAATAATTATATAAATTAAATTAAAATTTCAAAAATTACATTTTCTCCTCTGATGTCTTAATTAACCCATGAATGAGGTAGGATAAAAATTTCAAAGTCTAATTGAATTTGATGAATTATGAAGTGTTAGAGCCTTAGAGGAAATGTGTAATTTTGGAAATTTAGCCTTAATTAACATGTAGGCTTAATTCAAAGAGGGAAATGGACAACCTCTGATCTTAATTTGATGTTTGAAACACAAGGGGTTAATTGGCAGAAACCAACCTCACTTTCTTAATTGAAAAGATAAGTTAATAAATTTCTAGATTATTAAAATTTGGAAGTCTATTAAAATAAAATGAACCTAGGACTTAATGATATGACTTTTGAAGTGAATAATTAATCAATTTAATACTTCTATTTGATTTTCAATTAAAATTCAAATCATGAATCATGACCACCTAAAGCTTGACCTTTTCAAAACTAATTAAGACACTCACCTAGGTCTTAAGGGCTTGGTAGTGACTTAGGCTAAATCAAGTTTCATTTATGAGGATTAGAAAAGTAAATATCATTGAAAATTAGAATATCTTTCAAACACTACAAGCCCAATTAGGACCAAAATTTGGCTAAGTGTTCCAATAACACTAACTTACCTTTTTAAGGGTTTTCACCCACATAATTTTCAAAATTAAATTACAGATGATAATTACCTTACTCTTAGAAATAATTGAGATATCAATGCTCACTAAGCATTAAGGGTATTTACATGATGAATTAATAAGCAACACAATAAGTTTAAAAGATCTCGAGATTTTTCACCAGGCAGCGAGAGAGTAGCACAGACCTGCTTCTTTTTCTAGACCTGTTGGATACCTCAGAGATCTACTAAACTTAATATATTTTGCTTGACAAAATCATCCTTAATTAAACTTCTAAGGACCCACCAAGATATGACATAGGGTTAAGAAAACAACCAAAACCTTACTTTTTGCCTCTACATGAACTGCCTTAACATGCTTTTTAAGTTTCAGGTGGTGAAACGAGAAAACTCGCTAGGTACGCTTTTACAGTTTACATCATTGTCTTTCTTGTACCTTCATACTGTACTTTTATACCTACAAATTCGCTTGCTAAATAACGACGCCACACTGCATGAAAAATAAAACTATTAGGATAGCCACAAAACCAAAACCAAAACTAAAATTAAAATCAATCAAAATAAAATTCACCTCCTCAACAATCAAAATATAAAACAACTTAAAATTTAATCACAAACATCACACAAAACTAAAACTTCAACTAAATTAAGATGTCTCTATCGGATGATCGGGAATTCCTAGGAGGAGGTAACCTACGGTTGCTAACGACGTTACCCACGGTCTAAATGAAATTATGGAACTCATTAAGTTGAGTTTAGTAAATTCATTTGAACCAAGTGAATCCAATAGAAAATAGTGGTGCCGGAATGAGGGAACCGTAGGATCCTAACCGGTGTCGCTCTAATCAACTTTAACATGCTCTTATAAAATTTAAAGAACTTCAACCATAGGGTCACCTGATTTGACATCATAACATGACACACTAGAAAACTCAAACTCGTCACGGCAAGGAGCTTGGAGCTAGCATAGTGGGCAGCACGACCATCTTCAACAGCAAAACCTGTCTTGCCCAACTAAACTAATATTCCTTCCTTAAATATAAACAACAAGTCATAGGACTTCGAGGTTGCTTTCTTATGCAACGTAAATGCTCACCTTATCTTTAAGCCTTTGTACAACCATGCTATACAATATAAGCCCTACGTCGTCTTAGGATTTCGAGGTTGTCGTCCATCTAGACCTAAACTCTCACATCTTCCAGGCTATTTGTGTGATAGTTTCACATGAATGTAAGCCCTAACTAATAAAATTGGCGGGATGAAACACTTAAATATTTCTCCTTAGAAATGAAGCCAAACATTAGGATAGCTTGGGAAGTCACTGAGGTTCTCCTCTAGATCTATGACATCCCCTAGTTCTTCCTCCTTTAGACTCTACAAAATGTTCCAAATTTGAATCAATCCTCTTTCACACCTCTACGTCCGATCTCATTGAAAAGTCCTACCCTTTGAAATTCCTTGAAGATAAAATTTCTTGATTTTTATCGAGAGTCTTCTTAGGAGACTTTGGTCATTTAAGATGCAATTAACTATATAAGAGCAAACTCAGCTTAATATAAACCCTATTTAATTTTTTATATTAAATAGGGGAACTTGTCGGTAAATAAAATGGTTCCATAGACCAAACAAATGCCATATATTCTTTAGTCTATTTGATCCAGCCTCATCCTCAAGTCTTGTGTTTATCTTTTGGGATAGATACAAGATTTTTGGTACAACGCTCTTTCATTTAAACTATGAAAAATATGGGGTCAGTTTGATTTCATATTTTTCAACTAAATATATATGTAAATTAAAATGTCCTTCCAAAGCGGGCGACGGTATTTTGATTCCGGTGACCAACAGCTTCTTACTGGCAACTCTCCAACCAAAAATAGTGTCGACATCCATGTGCTCGTATGAAGAGATTTTGTTGGAAAAGTCTCATGACTTTCCATTTTCTACATCAAAATGGTGGATTTCTCCCCTCACATCGTTGGGATGAAATCACCATAAAAAATGCGAGATTGCAATGATCTCAACATTCTAATTTTGGTCTAGAATAGAAAAAGGTGGGTTTTTTCTCATAAAATTCATGATGGAAACACAAAGGCTACTAGTTCTATGGGGTTTCTTCTAAGAAAACAAAATCACAACCTAATTTCTCTAACATCTAAACCTAGGTGGATTTAGAAATGAAAATCACAAAGAATTATTGAATTTCATCTTCATGATGTTTGATCAAAGTGTTTCTCCTTGTAGAAAGAAGCTCTCCTTGTTAGAGATAGTCACGATGCCGGTGGATTTTTCCTTCTCCAAAGATGTGAGGAATCATTCCTCGCCAGCTAACCAATATGTCACCAGAGATGAGGGGGATGACCAGATTCCTTCCTCTAAGTGATTAGGAAGCTCTCTTCACTAGAGAGAATGAGGAATCTATTGGAGTTTACCCTCCTAAAGGCAATGAAAAAACTTTTTTCATCAGCCCACTGGAATCTCGCTGGAGATGAGAAAGAAGACCAAAAAATGAAAGGAAAGGTGTAGAAAATGGAGAAGAACATCTCACCTTAGTTTCCCTTTGAGAAATAATATGAATCCCCATAATTTTCTCTGGAAGCTCCATTAAATTTACCCTTGCTCCAAACTCCCCTCCATAGTAAATGGCAGTCAATTAGCTCAAATGAGCTCTTCCGCATTGGTTATTCAACCTTAAGAAGAAGATTCAAGGGTCCAAAGCCGCTTCCCATTTAACATAGACCTAAAATATCTCCATTGCCATTTTTAGATGAAAAAATAGGCAATAGAGCATGGACCACCGGTCATTGCTGACTCACAGGCAAGAGTTTGGGGATCAGATGTCTAACTATAAGAAACAGGTCACTACGGCCTATCCATGTCGGGCTTAGACAAGGTCAAGCCACTGTTCAAGGTGTCACAGATTGGGACTGAGCGTGGCCACACCCAAAGCCTGACATAATTACATCAGCATTTTGTTTGGGTTGTGTGGCCACGCCACTTGTGGGTGTGGTTATGTTGGTTGATGAACCTAGGCGCTTGCTGAGATTTGGGTGTGATCATGCCCATATTACAATGTAATTATACTGTAGTATCTATTTGTCCAGTGTGGCTATGCCATTTTTAGACGTGGTCATGCCAACCACAACCTTTTGTATTCTTTGGGGAGGAGTCGGTGTGGCCATGCTTAGTTTAAACGTAGTCACACCACTAAGCAAGCGTTGCCACACCTGAATTAGGTGTGGTCACGTTGGACTTCAGAAAGATTAGGCTTCTAGAGAAGCTTGCCAATGGGGTTCCAAACCTTATGGAACCTTCAGAGGATCAAATCTGAGCAGGTAATGATCCTTAAATATCCAAATGGACTGTAAATGCATCTCAAAAGAGTTTGAGTGATCGAACCATCTATGTATCGTCGATCAGAGTGGTTTTAGCATGAATTTTTTCTAAACATACCTTAATATTAAAGCACAAACACTTAGGGAGAAATCATGAATGGTCTATATTATAGGAGTGCTTGTATCAGCCAGATATAATATCGTGCCGCATGAACAAACGTCAACATAAAGGATACTAGAAGTTCTATCAATTTGATAATGCTTAACTCAGAGCCTAACTATGATGGTGTAGAACCCAACTATAGTGTCATTTTACTGGACGAGGAGGTCCTGTGTATGTCACATCAAAAATGGATGCCAATCTAGTAAGAGAAAACATTTCTCTTAAACAAAAGAACATCAATTCATTTAAACATTTCCATTATTTTTTATACATTCATATGATTGAAAGATAAATTTTTATAAATATAGCATGCTACAAACATTAACAATCATAACACTAAAACATAAATAGTCAAGAGATCTGATAAATTTGATGTAGTTTAAAGGTTATTTTGAGCTCTTCATCCTCTTGAAGGTGATAAAGATTTTCTTTTCACAGATAAAAGGTAAATAGTGGTTGGCCAAGTTGGCATTTTTCCCAATGAATGCTAGTTTTGATCTCAGAAATAAAATACTTGAGCTCTCTACCAAAGAATGTGCTGCACGGACTTTGCAAAGAATTTGATTAAGAACAATGCTTGAAGTCATGAGAGTGAATATGAGATGGAATACTATTATATATGTCACAAATATCAATGATACAACTATCTGGTATGCATGAAGGAGCCAAGACAAGTAAATATACAAATCTCCTAATCTTAAATCTACAAATCAGAGGAATGTTGTCTACTTATTTGCTCTGCAGAATTCTGGGTGGATTTCCTTTACTAACTTGGATTTAGTTGTAATAGCACCCATATTTAAGAGTTTCTCTTCCTTTGCCTTTCATCCATCTTTGAGGCTCATTGTAGGTACGTTTCTTAAGCTCTACCCGATGAACTTTATCTTGGATAATATAGATTTTTTGGAGGATCATTTGTTGTTTTATTTCTGAGAAACCTCCAATGAGTAGTTTTCCTTCCAAGATGTTGCAGGTTTACATCGCATCTTCTCAAAGCATTCGAAACACTAAGTTTTCATCCTCCTGCATTGGAATAATGGATCATCAGTCTCATTATTTGAAGGTGGTTTAGGTCTTTCAAGAGAAAAGAAGGTGTTATATATGCTAATATGCATAAATTTTATGTGATTTTACATTATTTTCCCCCTACATTTTACATGTTATTTTACTTCTTTTATCATAAATTTACACTTGAGAAAAGTTTTTTCTTGATGTTGTGTAAGTTATAGGTGTTGAACATGTAAAATAGGTTCAAAACATGACATTAGTGCTTTTCGACGTGACCATTTCAGATCTAGGTGAGACCAAGCCAGTTTCGTGTGTGACCACTGACCATGGTGCTAGACGTATAGACACATATTTTGTGGGATTTATTGTTGATTTTAGACCTATTGCCAAATTTTGAGAGCTTGGATGCCTATTTTGGATCTTTAATGTAAACCTCACTATACAAATAAGTTTTTTTTTTCATGAGAGAAAGGGATCTTGGCCACTTGGAGGCTTAGGATAGGAGTTCTACATCAGAGAAGTCTTGAAGGCTAAAAAAAGAGAGTTTATGAGAGGATTTAAGGAATTTCTTAGGGGATTTTTTCCTCCTTGGGTTGAAACCTTCAAGGGAAAGTTTTTATTTACTTTGTGAGTAGTGAGAGATTTTGTATGAGAGAGAAAGTTGCTGACTTTGCTGGAGAAATAATTTATTATAATTTTTTCATCTTTATGTTGCTTGCAATGGAATTTCATGTGATATTTATTGCTATGATTTTCTCCTTAATGAGCGGCGAAGTTTTTCTTCTTATCTTTATGATGTAGAGAGTAGTGAATTTTTCATTAGTTTACTGTAATGTTTTTTTGTTAATTATTTTCTTGAGCTTTTCATGGCTGCTATTGTTAACATTCAATAGTCATTTACTCCTAGTATGGCCAACTAGAAAGTTAAAATATTTAATGAAACAATGACCTCTAACTAGGAAATGAAGGGTTATCTATAGATAACCATAGAATTCCGAGAGGATAGACATATTCCAGTTGAATCTTGCAATCATCCTAGGGGAACAAAAAAGCTATGCGGAATGCCAGGGGGATTGAGGAGCCTCAACTTCATATATTCTAGGCTTCTTTTGACATAGACATAAGTATAAGGAATACTTTATCCTCGATTGACAACAAAAACATAGAAAAATAAGTAGAAAAATCATAATTGCCATAGTCCCTGAATCATAGAGGCATAAGCCTCATCTAGCTTTAAGGAACTCACAAACATTTCTCTCTAATTTTCTGCTTTCTTTTATTGCTAATTATTCTGCTTTGCTAGGACCTTAGGACTTAAAAACCTTCTTTTAAAAATTTCCATGCTACGTTAATTGAATTAGTAAACTAAAGTTTTTTCTATGGAATTAAATGTTATACTTTTCTTGTGGGATCGATACACGGTACTCTTGAGCCACATTATTAATTGACATGCACACTTGCATTGTACGGTCGATTTACGTCCCAACAAGTTTTGACGTATCAATGCAAATCTATTGTCTTGAATCATTTGTGAGAGTTCCACAAGTGCATAATCCTCAATAGTGGACGTTTGTTTAGCATTGGCTTCCCTTAGTATTTTGTCATGCTTTTTTCTCATTCTTCAATTTTTATTCCTCTACTGTTTTTTAGTGAGCTTAGGCTTTAACTCAACAAATTTAACTTTAGGCTCCATATGTGTGTCACAGAGATCATTTCCTCATTTTCTTTGCAATGATGGGCTGCCAACTGTCTCTTTATGGAAAATTCAATCAAAGGCTCCTCATTGGGAGGTAATTCAAGCTCAATTGCAATTATTTCAATATTATTGTATACCATGTTTAAATTTGTGTAATTCATGCCAAATATGATTACTGGATTTTTTGTTAGATTTGTTTGATTAATTTTTATAGAGACACTATCTTTGAAAGAAAGGATGAGCTTTCTTGACGAAATTGCCTTCATTCAAATAAATGAAATAATTAGTTGTCATCAAAAAGCTCAATCTTAAAGGAGTTTAAGGGATTTCAAGAGAAGGGAAACAAGATTTAGGAAAGGAAGCCTAGTATAAATCAAGTCTCAAATTGGGCAAAATGGGCAATTAAAATTTTCATTAAAAGATTTGAAAAACATTTCATAATGGTTTGACTTTCATGTTTTCTTACATACACCCCCTTTTACACATATTATTTCCTTAAATAATGCCCATTAATTGGGGGTTTCAAATGTTCTCCCATGTGGCCTAATGAAAGAGTGAAATATGCGATATTCTGATAACACATCTCCCCATATTTTTTTAATCTTTTTAACTAATATTATGTTTGAGAAAGTTATTTTTGTCTTAATTGTTCAAGAGACAGAGTGAATGAAAAAATTCGAGCAAAATAAAACAAAAACATATACAATATAAAGATTTCGAACCAGCGCACCTGTGCCTACAAAATGATACGCCGACATTAACTCCGGCATGCCCGCACTGTGTTCAGCCTCCCGTGCTCAATCTAAAGCACCCGTGTTGAATTTTGCACACCCAGAACCGCTCGTGTGTTCAACCTTTAGCACGCCCGTGTCACAATTATGACACCTCTGCGCGAGCTCAAGCGCACCCACGGTAGTTCGTAGAACCTATTTTGGCAAGAATTGTCTTGCTTTTACCAAGCTTAGCCTAAAAATTAATACATGAGGCTGATTATATAGCATCATGGGTAGTTGTAGGCTACAATAAGTGTAGAGTTTTCATCGGAGAAAGTTTCTTCTTAGGTTTCTCTCTTTCCTTTGGATTAGAACCTTAAGAGGTGAGTTGCCACCACTAAATTTCGTGAGTTCTTGAGAGATCTACTGTGTGAGAGGAAAATATGCTACCCTTGTGGAGAGTACAAGTTTTATTGTATGTTTCTTTCTCCAGTCTATTTCTTGCAATGAAAATTTGCATGGATTTTGAATCTGAGGTTTTCTTGACAATGGGTGGCTAGAATTTTCCTTATTTCTCTATGATGTAGGAGTAAAGATTTTTGTTGTGGCTCTCTAAGATGATGTTTTGTTAAAGTTTTTACATGCATTCATGATCTATGTTGCTGGTTAACCTCTAATCTTAATTTACTCATAATATGACCAACTAGAATGTTAAAATATATCATGAAACTAAGACTTAGAATTGTCATGTAGTGGAAACAAAGGGTCAACCACATAATTCCGAGAGAATAGAAAGATTTTAGTGGCTTTTTTGTAATTTTTCAGAGGATTAGAATAGTCATGCAGAAGGTCATGTGGATTGAGGAAGTCTCAAATTTATGGGTTCTAGGCTTCTTTTGACCTATAGACATGCAAAGGAGTAACATATTTGCGATTGGAAATAATCACGTATGAAAACACTTAAGAAACCATGATTTTAAACATAAAAGTACCTATAAAGATACAAATCAAGTAACAATGGTATTTAATTGGGAACGTCCACATTGTGTGCACTGAATTGAATGAATTAGTGCTCTTCCACGACCATGAGAGTGGTTTTCATGACCACGAGAGTGGTTTCCACAACCATGAAGAGCTTAATGATTTGTCATGAGAGCTAGAATTTGGAAGCGCTTTGAGATAGTCATTTTCTAGATTAAATTTCTTCACTACATAACAAGGAGTAGAAATTATCAAGATTCATGGGTTGTAATTGAGTGCAGATTGTTATTTTGAGGGCTTGGTAAGTTATTAGTAATCCAATAAGGGTATAAAGAATGGCATCATTATTTTCCAGGTGATCCCCAACTGCTGATATATTGTCTACAATTGTATTGATCTTGACAAGGTTTTATGTCATGGATAAGTTGTCATAGAGATAGTGTGTAACTTATTTTTAATTTGAATTAGCGAGACCAGTTGGTAGGCTTTAGTCGCTTCTCAATTGTGCTCCACACTTCCGCTGTAGTGGGTAGATGCAATACATAAGTTAGGACATCCAAGGAAATGATTGAATAAAGAGCCGACATAATATTTTGATCCATAAGAGTCCACGTTATGTAGAAAGAATTTGGGGTTGGGGTATCATTATCAGAAATAAGTAATTTGGGTGGGCATTTACCGCTTCCATCCATACAGCTCAGAAATCCATTTATTGAAACAATTATGAGTACTCGGGCTTTCCACAATGGTAGTTGTCTACAGTGAGTTTAGTGTGAGCAATATTCTTGTTATTACTCATGATGAATTTAAGGATTGGAGGAATTGTGGCTTCTACATAGTATTAGGTGAGGAATGCATGGTAGAGATGTTACATTGAGTCTTTGATGTCTGTGATGCTTCCATGGTTTTATTGATGGTGAATCAGTTCATTTGTTGATTAGAGGAGTCCTAGAGAGGATCAGGGGTAGCTATGTTGAAGTTCCTTCTCTGATACCATAAGATTAACCCATTCTCGAGTGTCGTCGGACTTATAGTACTAAATTGACCCGCTATAAAGCTCTCTTGATTGCTTATGGTTATAAACAAGAATACATGATATGTTGAAATATTTTTCCCAGTGGCATAATGAATACTCCTTGTACTCTCCTCAGTGTTACTTTCAACAAATAGTGGCCACTCTTTCATTTGGAAGTCGTTAATGCCTTCCTACATAACAAGCTTAATGACACAACTTATATGCAAAAACTCATTAACTCTAAAGATCCTTAGCTTCTTAACCATGTGTGCTTCCTCAAGAAAGCATTACACAATCTTAAACAATACCCCTTGTGATCCACCTTAAAATTATCTATTTTTAGTGCATATTTTATGATCATTTTATGCATATTTTTAGTGATATTGCACTTTAAAGGAAGGTATTTTTTATGTTTTTGATTTCAGGTGCATGGAATGGACATTTAGAGAAAATGAGGGGAAAATGAGCAAAAATGGTGCAAAATGGTATGGTTCCACAGCGCCGCCCCTAGCGCAATAGTGCCACTGATGCAGGTAAAGGAGCTATAGCGCCCAGATTGGCACTATAGCGTCAATAACTTCATTTCTAGAAGATCCATTAATTTTGGCCAAATTTCGAAGGGGTGATTGAAACACCCCTTAGTTATTTTCAGAGATCTATTAATATGGACAAAAATTAGACAAAATAGAGGACCTTTTGGCAGCATTTGAAGTCCTATTTTAGTGTTAAAGTGTATGTTTTAGTGTGTTTTGTGTTGTAAAAGTAAGAGATTGGAGATTCCTTCAAGGAGACTCCAGAATTTGTATTGGGAAGAAGAAAAAAATTACTTCGTATTTGTTTAAATTTTTAATTCTAAGAATTGGATCCCAATACAAATTTGGTGATTTTGTTTTATTCTCCATGAATTTTGAGTAGTTCCCTTTTTTCCTCCTTGCTCTGAGAGTTAATCTTGTGGGATGAGAATGATTTAAAGATTTTTTTTTACATATAAAAATTATGATGACATTTTCTCTAATTCTTCATTGACTTTACAAATTAGCCACTTGTGAGGTTAAAATCCATTGAGAAACACTATGGTTTCACCCAACTAGTGAGTGTCACACTTCATTCTGGTCAGAGCCATTGAGATCACCTAAGGGGGAGTCCAAATAGAGATAGAGATAAGTTTTGATGGGAGTAGATCTGATGTTTCTATGATGACATGCTAGATTATTTTTTAAATTTGGTTTAGAGTTTGGATTGTATGGGTACCTAGTAAGTCTTATAAAGAGGGTATGCTGGGTAATTTGGAGGCGAGAGACCAGAATCTAAGCTACATTACTGCACAAGTTGGCAAAAAAGTATAAATTAGCCAATATTCTTTGCTAGAACCCGGAGGGGGTAGGGAATAAGAATGCTCCTATTTTTCACAATACATCATAAAATTTTCAGTCATTTAAATCCTACATAGATTAATATCTCATTGCAATGGTAAAAAATTTTACATATTATTCAAACTCGTTAGAATTACTTTTATTAAACTGTTATTTATAGTTGTCTTTACCTACTTTAATTTAGTCTTAAACATTGTTATCATTTCTTTTTCATTTAAATCTATAATTTAAAAGAAAATTACTTTCGATGTTTAGCAAACCAATTTAAATAGTTCAACTATCTTCGTGGGATTGATACTGGGGTTTTTAAAGAAAATCTTATATTACTTGAAACAATACGTATACTTGCGTAGTACCTATAGTGTGAAGTTTTATTATTTATTTTCTATAATATTACATTTCTTCACACTAGCCGCTGAATATAATTTCAGTCAAGTTTTTGGTAAAGTTTTTGAGATTAAAAATATACATAATTGCGGATTAGGTCAAGTTTTTGGTACTGTTGTCGGAGATTAGTAACGAAAACTTTTAAAATTTGGAAAATAAACTTTTTGATTTGCAATTTTGTTTGAATTGTAGATTTTATTTTAAAATTTTAAAAACCAAAAAAATGAAAAAAAAAATGGGAAACCAAAAATTAAAAAAAATTGAAAAGTTTTAAAAACCAAAAAATTAATATAAGGAAAATTTTATTTTGTCTTATTTTAATTTCTGAATTTTATTATTTGTATGCATGGTTCGAGATATGAATGTTTAGTGCCCTACAATTCTAAATTAGAAGGTATTATAAGAAAAATTTGAAAACAAGGAAGACTTCAAAATTTTCAAGATATGACGAACACTTCGGCAAAATAATATTGAAATTCAAATTGGTGAAAATGAACATAATAATTTATAAAAACCTTTAAGGGATTATGCAAACCATACAACATATGAAATTCACTTAAGTATTCAAACTCTTCTTGTAGCGACTAACACATTTGAACTTAAACCTGCAATAACACAAATGATACAAAAAAAATCAGTTTGGCGGAACACCAAAAGAGGATCCAAATTTACATCTCGCAAGTTTTTTAGAACAGTGTGCTACATTTAAATATGATGGTGTATCAAATGATGCTGCTATACTTAGACTTTTTTTCTTTTTAATTAAAGGATAAAGCTAAGATGTGTTTAAATTCATTAACACCTATTTGCTTCGGAATTTCCTCGTGCTCCTTTCTATCATTCCTACGATTAGAATATTTTGGTGGGTGAATAAAAGATTGAAACCTCTTATCACAATTGGGTCTAAGATGATTTCGTAGAAAGATAAATGGACATGTAATGTGTTCTTCTATGCAGTGTTTCGATGTTGTCTTTGTTAAGATTTTTGAACTTCTAGATGTTGTAGTATAGTGGTGAGTATTCCCGCCTGTCACTCAGGTGACCCAGGTTATATCCCCGATAACGACACTAAAAACTTAATCCTGACTTTTATCTAACAATACAATGTATGCGATTATATTCTTAACTTTTTTCTTACTTATAATTCTTACTTTGCAACGACACAAACGACTTGATCACCAGCAATAGCTAAGTAAGAACTTGACTTCAAAGAAAATAAGAATACAATTATTTTATTTAAATATGAGATACTACGCAAGTATATGTATCGTTATCAAGTAATATAAGACTTTTTTATTAAGCCTCGAAAATCAAACCCATAGAGAAAACTATAATAGTAACAAAAATCAGAATAAATTATATAACAAATTCTACTTAGTAAAATAATCTTACTCAAACTATAAATGCTATAATAGGAATCAAAATTTGATTATTTTTATAATTTTAGATAATTGAAAGTAAAATAAACAACTAACTAGATTTAACTAGATTTTTGTAAGATGAAGACATAAAATATTTTTTTTCTTATCATGAATCTGTAAAAAGTATATGAATTATGTTATAAAAGTATTCAAATTATGTTGTGGCAAGTAGGAGCAATAGTATTCTTTACCCTTACTAGAAATTCTATAAAGAACATTGACTAATTTAAAGTTTGAATAGACTTGAAGACGGGTTAGGTAGGGAAGATACTAGCTCTCACTCTAGAGTTCCCTTTTATCCTAGCACCTAGGGGCTAACATCTCTTATTAAAACCTAAAACTATAAATCAAATTGAGGGCTTTAGTTTGTCACTCTAAAGTCCTTTAATTCTACACCCTTCAAAGTTTATTTTTCTATTTATTTGAACTCAATCATATGAATTACATTCTCATCCATACAACGTCATGTGATTCTTACCATTTGCTGATTGAGATAATATCATCCCGGATCTTACATGTTCTCACAACAGGCATTAACATCTTAATTGACCAAATAAAAAAGTAACTGAAGTACAAGATTTAAAATCATCACAATATCTTCAAACTTTAAAGATTAATACTTCATACAAATTCCATCCAATACTTAATCACTTAAATTTTAAGAAAAATGATACAGAAAACTACTCAGAATTCATAGAAAACACAACCACACTTAAGTTTGAAAGTAGAAATCTTGCAAACAAACTAGAAGTCTGAATTAAAATTGAATGTAGTTATGAAGATAAAACTTATCTTAAATCCTCTATACTAAAGTCTTGAAGTTCCTTTGAATCTCTTCCTTTACTTGCAATACAAACTATAACTTAAAATTTAAAAAATAGTGGTGACAACGGTGCTATGGGAGGCACGGCGTGTGGCAACTGAAATGGAGTTGATGATTGATGGATGGTTCTCCTCTTCTCTTCAATCCAAGTCTTCTTTTATAATTTTCCAAAAGTTTCCTAGGAGTCTCTTCAAAATGTGTCCACATTCAATGAATCTTCCAAGAGTTGCCTCCTTTCAAAAGGCAATTGAATGAAGTTTCGTGCCCATTAACTATTTCCCACGTTTTCATCAAGGTTTGCTTCAAACAAATCTTAAAAAATTGGTCCAAATTCATTGAATTATCAAGTAACTACTTCTGACATTTAAAAGCGAGGTACTAGGCTTTTAGGCATCTCAGTTCAATCGCACTTCTTCATTGTTACTCCAAATTTAATCCTTTTTCACTTATTTCACCATTTTTCATCCATTTCATTGTACCTAAAAAACACACACAAATACCTTCCATTAAAGCGTAATATCTCAAAAATAAGTATAAAAATATGTACATAAAGACTATATATTTTAGGAGTATCAAAATTTCCCAAACTTAAAATGTTACTTTTCTTCAAGTGACACTCCAATCTTTCAAAATCAAAATAAGTAAATTATGTAAATGAGTTTCTTTAGGATATTCTAAAATTTTGATGTAGAAATATAGTAGTCCAATTTAGATAAAACAAAATAGTACATGAGACCAACTTAGAGTTTAGAAATTTTTAATGAAAAGAAGTTTGAAAATATGGGTTTCCATCTAGTTCATAAATATTGTAAATTCTCCAAATATAAAGTTTAGGCATTCTATCTTCTCCACTTAAAATTTTTTTATTAAGAATGAGCATAATTACTATTTTATATCCTTAAGCTTAAGAGCTTCTCAAGTCTTATACTTTAAAAAGATTAGATGTGGAACCAATTTTTTATTACGCACTAATCCTCAAGCTTCTCCTTCCTTCTTTTCTTTTCTTTTTTTTCATCATCTTTGGGTAAGATCTTCATCTTTTCTTTAGAAATTTTTGATTTCACCAAAGATTTCTTCCACATTGTGGGTATGGCCGAAAAATTCAAAACTTGGTGGAAATGGTGAGGAATCCATGAGTGAATGATTATTTAGTTTAGAATGTGTTTATTGGAGCCTAAAAATCTTATGTTTGAGATTTGTTGGAATTTTATTTAGAATTTCTAGATTTTTTCATGGATCCTAAGATGATAAGAGAAAAAGGAAATAGAGTTTTTGATGCCCAATAAATTCACGAGCATGAATGCAAAACACCGATACTGTGATCTGTAATCCTAGAAACTGATTGCAGAACAAAGTTTCCTTCATCCTTGTGGAACAATAGAATCTATTATTGTAGAGCCATAGTGAGAAAGTTTTAGCTAGTTCACTATTGTCGTTGTGATTTCTGTGGTTAAAGAATTCCACGCAAAACCTAACGACTATGATGATTTAGTTCATGTGATAGGGTAATATGTGGATATAAGTTCTACTCGAATGAATTACATTTATAAGTTGTATAGTGTTCCTACTTGTTTCAATTCTGAGTTTCATCCTATTGAAGAGGGATTGGACGAGATTATGCAATTTTGGCATGATGGTAATAGAGTATGGAAAATTAAGAATGGACGAAGGGTAAACTTTTCTTTCTCAAATATAAAAGTTCATTCTCGTGCCTGACATTATTTTATTTTTGGTAGGTTGCTTTCTACTAATCACTTCAGCGAGGTAACTCGAGAAAGAGCAACATTTAACTATTGCATTAAGATGAAAAAATCAATTGACATTAGCTCTTTATATTACAATAATATGCTTATTTCTTCAAGGGGGGAACTACTGAAGGTATGAGTTATCCTGTTGTTATTATTATTATTTGTGTTGAATCTGGAGTAAAAAATGAGACTTGAGAAGAAGTTTTACCATCTCATAAATCTATTGGAAAAACTAATCTGGAGATGTATGGAAAGCATACTAGAATAAGATCTAGAAGAAGAGGCTCTGATATTCATTCTACTTCAGCTTCAGCTTCCGCTTCTATACATTCTACATATGGTACTACTTCACTTGATACTCTAATGGAACAATTATTCATTCAACAAGGAGATATCTTAACATTACAAAATCAGCTAAAGAATTTAAAAAGCCATCTTTGTTATAACGATGAGTATATGCAAAGAAGAAAGAATTATGATATTGCTTATCATGAGGCGTTGAAGAAATTCTTAAGGGGTAACTACTCGGTAGTATTTTTTACTTGCCCCTGATATACGCCTTATAAACCTGATAATATGGAGGAGGATTTAGGTTTTGATGATGACGATGATGAAGATGATGATGATGAAGGTGATGATGATGTGTAGTGTTTTCTGTTTATTTTGTTGTGTTTTATTTTCAGTTTTCATGTTTAGATTTCCTGGAATTAGTTTGTTGTTGTTTGTTAAAGTGTTTAAATTTGCATTTCTGTAAACTCTTAAAGTTATGTTTATTGTTCTAAACTGGCGTGTTGCTTTTATGTTTATTTTTCACTTCAATATAAATGCTAGAATAGTCTTTTAATTTTTAGACATGCTAATTTCACTTGTCTTTATTACTTGTACCTGTACTATGTTATTGTTTTTAAACTTTATACTTTTTTTTTGTCTGAACTAATCTATTGAAATTAATTAAAAATTTATGTTTGAGGGAAGGGAGAAAATCATTTTAAAAGAACTAAATTTTATTTGTCCTTAGAGAACTATATTTTTAAAATTTAATTTAACATAAACCCGTGGTATGTCAAGATAACTTAAGATAACTTTATTTTAAATTTTATAAATGTTATATAAAACTTAAGCAAAAGTTTTTTATAATAAATATTATTTCTAAAGTTGAAATATTTAGTATGAGAGGATAAGATTTTGTTTTTACTTTTTAAAGTAAAGAGAATTGTATTTTTTGAATTGTTAAGAGATTTAGAGTTTTACTTTAAAAAGAAGGAATTTAGATTTTATGAGTTTTTTTCTTAAAGATAATACAATTTAGTCAAAATAAAGAAATGTGGAAAGTTTTTAACTTTAAGAAGAGTATGGATGAGATCAAAATCATTAAAGACTATCATGAAAAAGTGTGGGGAGAAGCTTGAGGAGATATAATCTTAAGGAAATAAACTTAATTACATTTCTAAGTTAAGGCTTAAAGTATTAGCTTCCTTACTAATGAAGTCTTTATGATATTCTTTTTATTGTAATTCTTTTAAGCATTCAAAATATGACCAAATTACAATTATTCTTGAAATGAATAGACAATCATAACTCTTAGACTTGACTAGTAGATATTCTTACATTTTAGTTGTAACCTGAGTTATTAAAAACTTTTCTACAGTTTCACTATCATATTTATAAAACAAAAACTATAGAAATCTCTAAGTTAAACTCACTTCCACAAGTTATAATTTTTACATAGTATAAAGGAGTTACTTGAGGAAAAGTAACATTTAAATTTGGGGGAATGATCCGCCTTAAAATTACCTGCTTTTACTGCATATTTTATGATCATTTTATGCATATTTTTAGTGATATTGCACTTTAAAAGAAGGTATTTTGTATGTTTTTTGTTTCAAGTATATGAATGGACATTTAGAGAAAATGAGGGAAAAATGAGCAAAAACGGTGCAAAATGGTATGGCGCCATAGCGCTGTCCCCTAGCTCTATAACACCACAGACGTGGGTAAAGGGCGTTATAGTGCCCAGTCTGGCACTATAACACCATTAACTTCCCTTATAGAAGATTCATTGAATTTGGCAAAATTTTGAAGGGGTTTTAGAAGCAACCCTTGGTTATTTTCAAAGATCTATTAATATTGACAAAAAAAAGGACGAAATAGAGGACTTTTTGGAAGCATTTGAAGTCCCACTTTAGCGTTAAAGTGAATGTTTTAGTGCATCTAGAGATTTCTTCAAGGAGACTCCAGAATTTATGTTGAGGAAAAGACATAAGGTATTTTGTATTTGTGTTTAAGTATTTGTTTCTAAGACTTGGATTTCAATACAAATTTGGTGTTTTTGTTTTATTCTCCATGTATTCTGAGTAGTTCTCTTTCTTTCTCTTTGCTCTTGAGAGTTAATCTCTTGGGATGAGAATGATTTAAATAATTCTTTTTACATATAAAATTTATGATGACATTTTCGTCGATTCTTCATTGACTTTATAAATTGGCCACTTATGAGGTTAAAATCCATCGAGAAACATAAAGACCAGAGAGGGATATGATTCCACTGAACTAGTGAATGTCACACTTCGTTCTGGGTAGAGTCGTTGAGATCACTTAAGGAGGAGTGCAAATAGATAAGGAGATAAGATTTGATGGGAGTAGAATTGATGTTTCTAGATTGCATACTAGATTTTTTTTTAAATCGTAAGGGTCTCTAGTAGGTCCTATAGACAAGACGCAGTGGGTAATCTAGAGGTGAGAGACCAAAATCTACTCAGAACTATTACACAAGCTGGTGAAAAATTATAAATTAGTCAATGTTTTTTGCTAGCACCAGGAGGGGGTAAGGAATAGGAATTCTCCTATTTTTCACAATACATCATAAAATTTTTAGTCATTTAAATCCAACATAGATTATTAGCTCATCATAAGGGGAAGGATCTTTACATATTATTCAAACTCATCAGAGTCTGTTAATTATAGTTGTCTTTATCTACTTTAATTTAGTCTTAACCATTATTATCATTTCATTTTAATTTAAATCTACTTTAAATAGAATTTTCTTTTGATGTTTAGCAAGCCAATTTAAATAGTTCAACTATCCTCGTGGCATCAATACTAGGGTTTCAAAGAAAATCATATATTACTTGAAACGATACGTATACTTGGGTAGTACTTCTAGTGTGAAGTTTTATTATTTATTTTCCATATCATTACATTTATTCACACTAGCCCCTAAATATAATGTGGGTAAATTTTTTGGAACTATTTTGGAGATTAAAAATACATGTAATTGCGGGTCAGGTCACCCCGCCAATGGTTCACTACTATATCAATGTTCTTCCTAAATCGTGGCTTCCAAATTCACAAATTTGATCCTTCCTTACTTATCTCCAACACGTGCAGTTATAACAGGTAGGACACATGGATCAAATCAGAGCTGACACAGAGGAAGTGTGGGCAAAATTGGGCAAATGATAGTCCAGCAGACTGGCGTCTAGATCCCTACTTTTGGGCGCCAAGGCGCTACCATTGGCACTTTGGCGCTAGCTTCTAGGTGCCTAGGTGCTAGAACCTCCTAGAAAATAAGAGAAGATGGTGCCTAAGCACCACAGACTGGGTACCTAAGCGCAAGACTGTCCGAGGCAGTTTCAACACTACTTCAGGAGTTATTTGATGCATAGTGACAGTTGAAAAAGAGATGTTCTGACATTTCCAAGTCTTGGAATTCTCCAAGAATACCAAAATGTCATAGATAGGAGTAGGGATTGTAAATTTTTAACTTTTATTGAGAGATTGATGAAGAGTTTAGAGAGGAATCTGTGAGGAAAACATTGCAACATTGCAGGGAGTTCTTGGATTCATCTTTGGGGAAAATTTTCAATTTTTTTCAGAAAAGGAAAATAAAGTATCATGTTTCTATTTGTATTGAACTTGTTGTAAAAATATATTTAATTTAATTGTTATGTTAAATGATAATGCTTTCCATTGCAATCTTCATGCTTTGTGAGTAGATTCCCTTACCTTTCTCTTGTGATGAATAGATAGGAATTGTAGGATGTGTTGAATGCTTTAGAATTGGATTTTAATATTAATGTGTTGACCTTTCCTTATATGCTTCATTTACTTTTTATATTGGCCATATAAATTGTTAAAATTCATTGTTAACCCATAAAGACTCGAAAGAGCTATGGCGTAAACAATTAGAGAGATCACATTGTTTGATAGGTTATGGTGAAGTAGTCCATAGGGCAATGCAAATAGATAGGGAGATAGGCTTTAATGGGTATAACTTGGGGGCTTCTAGGGTGACAGATTGAAACACTTACCAAGTTAAACTAAACTTCTTTAAGCACTTGAAAGAGGGTAAACAAGATATATGCTACTATGCGTCACTAGCCATATTAGAAATTCTTGATATTTGATCTTGCAATCAACTTACAAAATCATAAGAGAAAGGTAACTTTTAAATCTTGATATACACCAGACCAATTAATATAGTCAGGTTTAGTTTTAGACTTAGTGTTATAGTTTGTCTAATTGTTAGAGAAAATCATTTTAATTTGTATTCCAAACTAAGACCTTAGTGTAGTAAACTAGAACTTCACCTAAAGGACTCATTACCTCTTGTCATGTGGGATCAACAATCCGAACTCAGTAGAGCGCCATAATACTGAAATGATAGTATACTTGCATGAGAAATCCCAATGAGTAATAATATCTAAATTGAAGAACTCAATTTATTTGCTAAGGAGTGGATCAAGTTTTTGTTATCATTACCAAATCTCACATTATTGTGATAATCGTCAGGGCAGATCAAGTTTCTTGCAAAGTTGTCGAGGAAAGTTCTGGCGCTTAAGCACCCAGTTTGTGGCGCCTCGGCCCCACCTTCTCGGGTTGCATGGGAGGTTCTGACATCTAGGCATCCGGAAGCTGGCGCCAAGATGTTAGCGGCAGCGCCTTGTCGCCCAGAAGTAGGCGCGTAGGCACCAGTCTGCCGGACTGTCTTTTACTCAATTTTACTTCCAATTTGCTCCATTTCAGCTCTGATTCGCTCCAAGTGTCCTAACTGTTATACCCACAAGAACAACACAAGAACACCCTTCTTTAAAGTGCAGTTTCATAGAAAAATAAATGTGAAAGACAAAGAAAATCAAGCATGTTGAAAGACATCACCAACTCAACCAAAAGAAAGAAGAGTCTATGAGAAGAGCATGAGAAAAAAGAAAATAAGCAAACCTTGGGTAATGTTATTTCAATTTCTCATAGAAGAAACAAAATTGGGGCAAACATTAGAAGCTACGACCAATCCTTACTAAATTCTGGCAAAACAAGGAAGCTTCATCCATGTTGGGAACATAAACATGACCTTGACAAATGCTTTACGTATGCGAGAAAATATTGCATTCGGAGTCTGGATGGAGTTTTGGGTCTTGATTCCAACAATAATACAACATTTATAAAGTGGTGGGACCTGGTTTCATAAATTTAAAAAGATAAAAAATTCTTTTTTGCGCGACCAGACTTAAAGACCGAGTGTTGCATCAAAAAAATGATTTGTATTATAGTGATATTTTGGTTGTAATTTGGGGGTATAGTAGTGATATTCTAGTGGTAATTTGGTCGTATTATGGTGGTATAGTTTTACTATTTTGGTTGTATTATGGTGATATTTTGGTGATATCCTAATTATATTATGGTGATATTCTGAAGATATTTTTGTGATATTTTTATGATACTCTGGTAGTATTGTTTTGGTATACTAGAGGTATTATGGTAGTATATTAATGATATTGTGGTGGTATTATAGCGGTATACTTGTGATATTATAGTGGTATATGTGGTATTCTAGAAGTATACTAGTGGTATTATGTGATAGTATTATGATGACATACTTGTAGTATTTTGCTGGTAATACTTTTGATATTCTTGTTATGTATTACGGTGGTATTCTTGAGGTGTTCTGGTGATGTTCTTGTGTCATTCTTGTGGCATTATAGTGGTATCTAGCGTTATACTAATGATATTCAAGTTGTCTCTTAGTGGTATTATGGTGATATACTTGTGATATTCTACTGGTATGCCAGAATACCACCAAAATATCACCATAATACATTCAGAATACCATAAGTATACTACCAGAATACCACCATAATATCACAAGAATATCATTAGTATACTACCAAAATATCATAAAAATATCACAAGAATATCACCAAAATATCATTATAATGCTAACAAAAAACCTCCAAAATAACATCATAATCCAACCATAATATCACAATTATACCATCATAATACCAGTAGAATACTACCAGAGTACCCCTAGTATACTACTAGAATAACATTAGAATACCATAAGAATTTCACCAAAAATTACCAGAATACCATATAAATACAGCATAAATACCACTTAAGTACCACAAAATATAATGTGAATACTACAAGAATATCATTAAAATACCACCAAAATATCACGATAATACAACCAAAATATCACCAAACATACCACCGTAATACAACTAGAATACTGTCAGAATATCACCGGTATACTACCAAATTATCACCAAAATACTACTAAAATACCACAATAATATCACTTTAATACCACCAAATATCACCAGAATATCACTAAACATCACCATAATACAACAAGAATATCACAAGTATACCATTATAATACCACCAGAATACCACAAATATACTACTAGAATTCCCACATAATATGTCCTAAATACCACAAGAATACCAACAGAACCACTAAAAATCACCAAAATACTACCCGAATATCAAAAAATACTACAAAAAAAACCACAATAATACAATAAGACTACCACCAAAATGCAATCATAACAAAACTAGAATATCACAAGCATATCATCATAATACCACCATAATACTACTAGCACACTACTAGAATATCACCAAAATATTACAAGAATACCATAAGAATATCACCAAAATACTATAAGAATATCACCATAATACAACCAAAATATCACTAATATACAAGCAGAATACCACAAGTACACTAGTAGAATACTATAAGTATACCAACAAAATACCACCAAAGTACTACTGGTATACTACTTGAATGCTACAAATACACCAGCAAAATACCACAAGTATACCAGCATAATATCATCATTAGAATACCACCAGTATACTACTTAAATACCACTAGAATATTAAAAGAATACCACCATATTATCATTAAAAACCACCAAAATTCTATCATAATATCATCAAAATACCACCATAAAATAAACAAAATACTACAAGTATACCACCTTAATATTATCAGAATATCACTAGTATTCTACTAGAATGCCACAAGAATATAATCAGAATATCACTAGAATACTATTAGAATCAAAATACTACCAAAATGCCACCATAAAACAACCAAAATATAATCAGAATACCACCAGAATATCACAACCACAAGAATACCATAATAATTTAACCAGAACACTACCAACATACCACAATTAAACAACCATAATACCACAAGTATATAACAAAAATATCACTTTAATACCACTAGTATACCTCCAGAATATCACTAGAATATCATCATAATATTACTAGAATACCATCTAAATATCACCATAATACAACTCTTTTTTTTATACAACAAACAATTTTCTGGCCAGGTGCACAAAAAAAAAGTTTTTTCACAATTTTTTTTAATTCATGAAACCAATCCCACCACTTTATAAATGACGTCGTATTATTGGAGTCTGGACACAATTACGTTTGAATATTTTCTCTCCCCAAACGAAGCTATAAAACCATAAAACTTGAAGCCAAACCAAAAAATAAGTATGGTTACATGCAAAAAAGCTTATAACATAATGTAACTAGCTTCTTGGATTTCTTAAATACTAAATGAAATCTTAATGCCGCAAAATGCTTAAGGAAAGGAAGCCCTTTGCATGTTTTGGCATCATTAGATTCTTACTTTGAATAGTAAGATTTTTTGTCATAAACCTAAGTAGATGAATACAAGTCAAGTTGGATGGATTGATGACCAGACCAATATATAAATTCCACTCAACTTATCAACTTCATTGCTAGACATGCTAATACTCAATTCAATATCCTAAAACTAGGCAAATGAAAGCTAAATGACATCACAATGATCTAGCTAAGTTGAAAACGTGTTAAAAGTCGAGTAAAAAACAAGTATATCCATGAAGCAACAAAATCCTAAACAAATTAATTCTTTTAATTAGAGACAATACATCCACAAAACAAATTCATCAATCCTCCCAAACTAAGTCAAAACATTTTCGATTCAGTCTAATGATTGAGTTGACTCATCCTCCAACATTGAGTCGATATATTGGAAGCCTCCAACATTGATCCGATATATCAATCGAATCTTCAACAAGCTAAGCATAATCATTAAGCCTCAAAAGCTCATATTCGATAAAACATTTGGGCCATGGCCATAAATTGGGTAAGCGATGTCCAACAACCATAGAGATATAACAACAACAACTAAGCAAACAATGAAAGAAAAAGGATTATATAATAGAGAGCAACTAAGTTATTTAACTTTAAATTGTAGCAACTTTGATATAAGATACAAAAATTTGTGAAGGTTATCAAAAAGTGCCCCTTAAATCACAAGGGAAAAAGTACATAAAAAATAGCCCAAACAACTTTTTCAGCAAGATTTAGGAAATTCTCTAAAAACTTCTGAAGGCAAGCTACTCATTCTGAGTAACCCTTCTAAGGGAATGAAGAAAGATGCCCATTATAATATATGGCACTCCCTCCCTTCTTCCCTCCCTCTCCAAATTTAGTCTACACCAATTATTTCTATTTTTTAACTACAAAAAAAAAAAAAACAAAATTACTTCAGGGTTCAATATAACTATGTAATAAAGGTTATTAGATTTATAGTGCACAAGCTAAAATCAAAAAATAAAATTTATGCAAAATAAGTACAATAGATTTAATTACACTGAATATTAAATTTATAAAATTGAACAATAAAATAAAATAATTGTGCCTCAAACCAAATATAATATTCTACTTTCAAACATATTTTTGACTCGAACATACTGCCTCAAAAACAAGCCATTCAAACAAAAACTTGATTAAAATGAAATTTTGGTAATAAAAATAAAAAAAAATAAAGAGAATTGGCTCACAATATCTATCACGACCCAACCTAGAGCTTGATAGTTACCGGGACGAGAACAGATGGTGGGACGTTGGAATTAGGCTTTCTTTATTTCTAGTTTTATCACTAACAGTTTAATAAAGAAAAAATTATTTGAAAGAACCACTAAATAAAACATTTTAATTAACAAATAAAAGTTACCTTTCTGGTTGCTGACCTCTTCTTCTGTGCATGNATTATGATATATTTTGTCATGACCTGACCCTGAGCTTGAAATTAAATAAAGAGGAAACAAATAGTTGAACGGTCTAATTAAGTTTTCTATCTTTCAAATTCTATCACGAACCATTTAATATATAAAAATATTTGAAAATCCCACTAAATAAAACATTTTAATTAACAAATAAAAGTTACCTTTCTGGTTGCTGACCTCTTCTTCTGTGCATGTTATCTCCTCTAGTATTCATTCTATTTAATGCTTAAACCTAGGAAATATTAAAACAATAATGAGCTAACTAAAACTAATGAATACTCATACTCCTAAATTACAATAACATAACAAAAATAAAATGATATGCATGCAAGTGAGAGATACTACAAATCAATATAAAAATAATAAACATTTGACATTTTTCAGATATGATTTTTCACGATAGCTTATAACACTAAATGTGTTTTAATCTATCAATAACATGTTTATATTATTTTATATCAGTACAATTGTTATAGGAGCATCACCTAAGAATGTGTCAATTAAGATATATCAATATAAATAATTTTTTTCAATTTACATGCACGAGTAACTTAACAGCCTCATGTTAATACCATAAAGAGATGAACTCCATCATTGTCAAGCATACACATACAAACATATTATTAAAACTCTATCTAATAATGATTATTTCATTCTTAAATGCATAGCAGGCAACAAAACTATATAACATTCAATATTTATAAAAATTTAAATAATATTTAGTACATATATTATTTCTATAATATGAACAAAAAATTCAATTGAACAATAAATCACTAGTATGCAGTGATTTTCAAATAACTAGTAATAATAATAGTAAATGCATTTGGTCCAGAATAAACAAAATATTATTATAGCATAAGAACAAGATTGCCCACTTTAATATTGTATGCCTTGCCTTTAAATTTTCAATCTTTAATTTTAACTCCACCTCCTTCAATTTTATACCCATAAAATATTCACAATAATAAATTAAATGCTTATATTGTCAATTTATACATAAATCATGCTCAATTATTTGATTTAATATATACTAATTCATTCAAATCATAATATCTAAATTTCAATTTATTTTATTGTTATCTTTTTTAACATTATACATACAAATACATACATACATACATAGATGTATATATATATATATATATATATATATATATATATATNTTGTCATGACCTAACCCTGAGCTTGAAATTAAACAAAGAGAAAACAAACAGTTGAATGGTGTAATTAAGTTTTCTATCTTTCAAATTCTATCACGAACCATTTAATATATAAAAATATTTGAAAATCCCACTAAATAAAACATTTTAATTAACAAATAAAAGTTACCTTTCGGATTGCTGACCTCTTCTTCTGTACACATTAGCTCCTCTAGTATTCATCTTATTTAAAAGCTTAAATTTCAAAAAAAAAAAAAATTAAAGTAACATAATTTGTTATCTAAAATAATCCAAAAGCAATGACACTTCTAAACATCAGTAACCCAAGGAAATGAAAGCATTATACATGTTGATCTTTCATATTTCCATAAATATCTTATGATAATCTAATAAATGTGTCATGACATTTACTTAATACAATAAATTTATACTTTAATATACCTTAACTTTAATTGTACTCTTTAAGGTTTAATCTTTAAATTTACATTTACTTCATGCTAACATATAAACACAAGTTTTACGAGCACTATCAAAACATATCCTAACACACCATTGACTAATATTATCTCGTCGGCACAGCAGTCTGGGATGCCTAGCCTTTAAAATCTGACAAGCTTGACATTTAGAAACATATTCAGCAAAATCCTTCTTCATACCTCGCCACCAGATTAGCGACTTTAAATCCTTGTACATTTTAGTGTTACGTGAATAAATTGTAGCTTAAATGATAAGCTTTATGTAGGATTTCCCGTCTCAAACCAGAATAAGTAGGTATCCATAACTGTAACTTGCGTCTCATTACACCATCTTCATCAACAGTCATATCTGACTACTTTCTTTCTTGATTGAGGTTATTTCAGAAGTTTTAGTTATTCACTGTTAACTCTTCGAGCTGCTTTAATTCTATATATCAAAGTTAGGTGCAC
This sequence comes from Phalaenopsis hybrid cultivar, assembly GCA_002079205.1. Classification (NCBI taxonomy): domain Eukaryota; kingdom Viridiplantae; phylum Streptophyta; class Magnoliopsida; order Asparagales; family Orchidaceae; genus Phalaenopsis; species Phalaenopsis hybrid cultivar. The sequence goes on from JXCR01148030.1 coordinate 214,887, forward strand.
CATTAACTGATGTAAATATCCTATATCACCTAATCTTTTGACTTCCAAGTGAAGACATCAATTTCTTTGATCAATTCCAACTCCTGAGTAATAATCCAACTTATATTACCTATGAATTTATAGATCAAAGCATTGACAACTATATTCGCAGGCCAACAAAATACTATATATTCAAATCTTAGTCTTTTGAGCAGTTCCAGCCATCTCCTCTGCCTCATATTCGGTTCTTTTTGGGTGAAAATGTACTTCAAAGTATGTCGATGACATTTCACAACATACAAGGAATACCACCAATTTTTGAGAGCAAAGACTTAATGGCTAAGTCCAGATCATGTATCACATAATTTCTCTAATGCAGCTTCAATTGTCAGGATGCATAGGCCATTACCTTTATTTGCATTAAAACACAGCTCAAGTCTAGCAATTACGCGTCACTATAAATTTGGAACCGTTATATTCCTGATGGAATAGCAAACATTGGACCATTAGTCAATATTTTTTCAACTCTTGAAAATTGTACTCACATTTTGCATTTCACTAAAATTGAACATTTTTCCTCATCAACTTAGAAAACGATATAACTATCAGTGAAACTCATTTAAGAAAACTTATGTAATATCCAACAAAACTAAGAGAATTACGTACTTCTGTAACATCTTTTGGTGTAGATTATTCCACAATTGCTTTCATCTTCTGAGGATATACTAAGATTCATTTTTCACTGATAACATGTGCCAAAAATTCAACATTTCACACCTAAAATTCACATTTTGACAAGTTCGCAAATAGTTTGTTCTGCCTTGGTAACTCTGTAACCACTTCTTCCGAATCTTTAACTTCCTGAAGGGTAAATGCAAAAAACTCTGGTCTTCACTGGTTACTCATTTTTGCACTATGATATTTCATCGTTTGCTTAAGCTAAAGGTTTTCCCTAAAATTATGTTTTATTTGACTGTTTGCCTTCCAAAAATTTTCGGAGTTGTCCATGTCCTTGAATTGTCGGCGATCTGTCGTCTCTTTTCTTTTCCTGCAGACAGTTCATATGAAGATACCCCAACTGTTAACATTTGTAGCATTTTCCTGAACCCAATAAGCACTCCCAAAATGCCTTTTTTCCACATTATTCACAAACTAACCTTTCTGACTTTGATTCACTTTATTTATCTTCTAATTTAATTTTCTTGCTTTGGAATTCTTCTACCATGCCAAACTCTTTTTCTCTTGCTTACCTGAGATTGCAACTGCTAATCGGAAAAGTTCTGCTCATTTACAATTCGTGTAGCTCTTTTAAGTAGCACTAGGAAATTATTGATTTCAAATGGCTACAAAGTCAATCTCATTTGATCTCTGAGGCCGCACAGAAATTTCTGGCATTTTTCTTCTTAGAGTACTGACATATTTGAAATGAATAGTAAATTCGATCGAAACAATTTTATAAAATTCTTGAACTGAAGAAAGTCCAAAACATAAAAGTAACTTTTATTAATAAGAAAAGAGGGTTACAACACATAAACCGAAAATAACATCACCAAAACACAGAACGACACAACCAAAGAACTCGAGAGTATATCTCAAGAGTGGTGCTGGTTGGTTGAAAGGTGGGGTAGCAAGTCGGGAAGGTGGTACAACAGTTGGGAGTAGCGGGAGAGCCGTTGGGACGGCGGGAAAGTAGAGGACAGTGGCCTGTTAGGCGAGATAGATAATCTGCATAAAGAGGGAATAGTTGGGTGTTAGGATGATGGTGGGAGAGTTCGGCTGCAGAGGAATGGAGAAGAGGTTTGGAAAGGGTAAGAAGAGATACAATCACTACCTCAGAGAGAATATAGCCGGAACACCACCACCTCCTCGTATATCACCACAAAGAGGAAAAAGGGTCCACACAGAGAGTCTATAACTAAACTCAAACACAACACTAATTTGACTCCCACATACACATAGACAACAACTTATAGACTACTAAAGGATACTTCTACACAAAGGAAAAGAGTGGGAGGCCAAGAAGTATCCAGAAAGCACTCTTAAGAGCGGCAGCCTCGAGAAGCTTCCTTGGAGGCGATGCTTCTTTACGAATCGCCATATTTTGCGATTTCCATCTCCCGCCTTTTTTTTGGGGGGGGGGNAGGAAATTTTTTTGCTCCAAATAATTTACAGAAAGATGGCCAAAAGTTCCAGTGCACCCCTCAAACACTACAACTCAATCAAGGAAAATAAAAACCTAAGAACCAAAGACCACGGTAGAACTCACAGAACAAAAAGAATAAATTATTAACACAATTATATAAGGCAAAACCAAGCAATCTCCATGAAGCAACCGAGACAGCTCCGCCAAAATCCTGTTGGATATAATAACCTCCTATGGATGCAAACCATACTTAGCAACCCCATTAGTACATTGGTTACCGTCACGATGAATAAAAGATCGCTGAACTGCAAAACATATAAGATACTTCTTACGTAATTTGCAAATATTCCAAAGCACCAAAGAATTCATTTCAATCACAACATTATTCCAACTGCAACAAATAACAATATTCAAAGCAGTTAAAACCGCATTCGTTTTAGCAATTAAAGGAGAAGACGCAATTATAGGAGCAAAAAACCACAGTAAGCAGTTACCGGAAGAATTCCTGCAAACACCCCCGATACCAACCAAACCGATGCCAACCAAAATAATTCTTACAACTACCATCCGTATTAAACTTAACATAACCTTCCTCAGATTTATTCCAATAAATCAGATTTACCTGCAATTTAAACTTACAAGAAATACGCACCTTAAACAAATAAAAAAGCTTCAGCAATGTCTCATTAGTAGGATACTTAAAACTGTCAAATTTCAACATCTTCAAAATAAAACTTCTAATGCAATTAAAATAAGAGAGCACAAAAACCAAATTATCGGTATGCTTAACATCATTCCTAGCAATCCAAAAAACCCAAAAGAACACAATAGGTGCTCTTCCAAGAATTAATCAGATCTTTACTAGATCAATTAGATTCCCATCTCAACTTCTTATCAAAAAGGGAAAAAATCATATTCCAAATGCACTCAGCAAAAGAGCAATTGCAAAACATATGATCAATCTCCTCTTCATTAGTTTTACAAAGAGGATACCAGGAAGAAAGTTTAATACCTAATCTTATGAAAAAGTCTCCAAAAGAAAAAAGATTGTGATATATATATATATATATATATATATATATTACTAGTGATGTAGTTAAAATAATTCTAAATTTAAAAATGAACTTAAACTTACCTCACTTAATTTCTAAATTAATTAAACCTACTATGAACAATTAATAACTAAACATATATATGACATTAATAAATTAATATTTTAATACCCTTATTAAGCCATAGTTCAGTCATCTAAGCCACACATACCTACCCTTCTCCCTTCCACCAAACGAATTCCCGCCCTCCTTTCTCTTCTTCTGCTTGTTGCTCCTCTTTTTCACAGCAAACAAAATTGAGCCTTTTGTATACAATAAAAGGGCACCTTCACTATGGGCATTGTCGTCTTCCTTCTTCACGTGAGAAGTTTGCCTTGCTCACGACATCATCTTTCCCCTTCACAAGCTTCAACCTATTGCCTTGCACAAATTGAACGTAAGGATTGCTCAATTACATCTTCCAACAAATGAGATAGTTGACTCCCTTTTTCTCGAGTGCACGCGTTCTGACAAGTTTTAGCCTCATCTCCTTTTTCCATCGACTCCTCTTCCTTCTTGCTTGAAAGCAAAGTCCTCGCTTGAAAGCAAGGTCTTTTCCTCCTCTTCCTCTTCCTCNGATATTTAATAAGGCAAGAACAGACGACTATACGGTGAAATTTTTTTTTATATTTCTAATTTTATCACTAACACTTTAATATAAGTAAATTTAATTGAAAGCACCACTAAAGGAAACATTTTATTAACAAATAAGTGTTATCTTTTTACCTCTTCTTTTCTACATATTAGCTTTTCTAGTATTCATCTTATTTAAAAGCTTAAACATGAAAAATATAAAAACAACAATGGGCTAACTAAATCCAGTNAAAATGAACTTAAACTTACCTCACTTAATTTCTAAATTAATTAAACCTACTATGAACAATTAATAACTAAACATATATATGACATTAATAAATTAATATTTTAATACCCTTATTAAGCCATAGTTCAGTCATCTAAGCCACACATACCTACCCTTCTCCCTCCCACTGAACGAATTCCCTCCCTCCTTTCTCTTCTTCTGCTTGTTGCTCCTCTTTTTCATAACAAACAAAATTGAGCCTTTTGTATACACTTAATGAATCGTTGACTCCCTTTTTCTCGAGTGCACACGTTCNTCCACCAAACGAATTCCCGCCCTCCTTTCTCTTCTTCTGCTTGTTGCTCCTCTTTTTCACAGCAAACAAAATTGAGCCTTTTGTATACAATAAAAGGGCACCTTCACTATGGGCATTGTCGTCTTCCTTCTTCACGTGAGAAGTTTGCCTTGCTCACGACATCATCTTTCCCCTTCACAAGCTTCAACCTATTGCCTTGCACAAATTGAACGTAAGGATTGCTCAATTACATCTTCCAACAAATGAGATAGTTGACTCCCTTTTTCTCGAGTGCACGCGTTCTGACAAGTTTTAGCCTCATCTCCTTTTTCCATCGACTCCTCTTCCTTCTTGCTTGAAAGCAAAGTCCTCGCTTGAAAGCAAGGTCTTTTCCTCCTCTTCCTCTTCCTCTCTGCTTGTAGCACCATGGGCCTTCAACAAGTTATGAAAGAGAAGTCATTCACCTCCTTTCTTCCTCAGTTTGCTGCTCGCGACAGTCGAAAGAGCGGCTCTTGAAAAATAAAAATAAAAACAAAGTAAATCATTATAAATGTAGTAAACATTTTACTTTTTCAGATATGATTTTTCATAATAGTTTATAACACTAAATGTGTTTTACTCTATCGGTAAAATGTCTAATCATTTTATATATGTAATCGCCTATGATTGTGTCAATGAAAACACGTCAATATTAATAATCTTTTCTATTTAAGCGTACGTGTACCTTAACATTCCCTTACTAATATCACAAAAGGGCAAACTCCACCATAGTTAAACATACAATGAAAATCACTATTTAATAATAATTATTTCATTCTCATTTATATGATAGTTAATATATTTGTATAATATTCAATATCTATGATAATCTAAACAATGCCGAGTAAAAATATCATTTATACAATATGAACAAAAATTTAAGAATCATAAATCACGAGTTTTTAGTGATTTTGTGATAGTAACAGTAAATGCATTCAGTCAAAAAGAAGAAAAAAATATTAGTAAAGCGTAGGAACATGAGTATCCATCTCAATACAATATAACTTTCCTTTTAGATTTTCAATCCTTTATTTTGAATTTGTCTGCTTTAATCTAAAACCTATTAAAAAATTTACAATAATTAATAAAATATTTAAGTGGTCATTTTATGCATATATCAAGACCCAAATATTTGATTTAATAGATACTAATTCATTCAAATCTTTAACATCTTAATTTATATTTATTTTATAGTTATATTTATTTAATATTGTATATATATATATATATATATTGCTTCGAATGTAGTTAAAATATTCCTAAATTAAAAATTTACCTTAAACCTACGTCACTTAATTTCTAATTTAATTAAACCTACTATTAACAATTAATAATTAAAAAAAATATATGAAATTCATAGATTAATATTTTTAAAACCCTTACCATTATTAAGCCATAGCTCGGCCTTCTAAGCCACACACGCCTGCGCAGAACCTTCCCACCGAACGGAATCTCCCTCCCACTTCTTCTGCTCGATGCTCCTCTTTCTTCACACCGAACAAAATCGAGCCTCATGTACGCAATAAAACGCACATTCACTATGGGCGTCGTCGTCTTCCTTGTTCGCGTGAGACGTCTCTCCTTACGACATCATCTTTCCACTTCGCAGGCTTCAACTTGTTGTTGCCTTCATCTGCACAAATCAATCACAAGGATTGCTCGATTCCTTCTTCCGGCAAGTTGCGTTGCTCCTTCCTTGGTGTCATCTCCATTCTTGTGCAGGCAATACCATTGGTTTTTGCCTCGTCTCCTTTCTCCCTCAACTCTTCTCCCTCTTCCTCTCTGCACGTAGCGCCCAGGATCGTCAGTGACACATGAAAGGTAAGTAGTCTACCTCTTTTTTTCCTCTGTCTGCTGCTCGCGGCAGTCGAAAGAGCATCTCATCTTCATCTTCTTCCGTTGCTTTCTTCGAACAAAATGAGAGAATAAATACTGCTTTTTTATTTCCCGGGATGAGCATCGCATCTGTTGTGAATACCTGTCAATGCAGGTTATTCATGAGTTATTTTTATGTTATTTTTGGATTATTTTCAATAATTTCGAAAATAACCCAAAAATAAAGACCGCGGGTTATTTCTGAATTATTTCACGATTATTAAAAATAACCGAGAAATAACATGAAAATAACTCAGAAATACCCCGCGCCGCACGCAGAGCTACGTCAGGAGTCCGCACAGAAAAATTTTTGGTCACGAGGGGGAATAAATTTCATTATATTTATTTTTTAATTTGGTTATTACTAAAAAGATTGATGCTTATTTTTTTTAATATTCTACAATATTCTATTTAATCTTAAGTAAAAAATTTTAGAGTATTTATATTAAATGAGAATATTCCATAATAATTAATTAGGATATATCTAGAGTATGTTTTTCTAGAAATAAATATAAGAGTTTAGAAGTACCAAGATTTAGTCACATATACCAATTTAGCTATAAACAGGCATAATTATGTTGTTGTCATATGAGCTAGAAACTATTCAGCAATGTTTAGTAACAAAATTCTCCCTCTTTTCATAAAAAATTTCTAATAATTGATATCAGAGCTTCATTCGATTATCGTAGCGCATTGTATAATTTCAATGTATCTACAATTGTTGATTTCCTCATTTGTTCAAATTACAATAGCAGAGAAAATTATGATTTTTGGTCCATCAAAATGAAGACCCATTTTCGCCCCCAAAGTTTATGGAAGAAGGTTGAAGAAGGATTCAATGTTCCGAAAAATAATTTGAATCTTTCAACAAATCAAATAAAGGCGTTTGAAAAATAATAATAAAAAAAAAGACTCGAGCATTATTCTTTTTTTATAACAAATGAGAGATGATATCTTTTCTCGAATCATGGGCACATCAACTGCAAAACAAACATTAGACACGATATTGGAGGAGTTTCAAGGGACTAAGGTACGCTCCATCTAATTATAAAATCTTAAACAATAAAGGCAAAAGGACTGCCAAAAGTATTACATGTGATAAATTTTTGTGCTTCAACTAATTTTTTACCAAATGAATGGTCTATCACCATTAATAAGCACCAAGGAAAAGAAAGCAGCAACAAAAAAAATAAACATATTCAGGTAGAATCACTTTAATTCACCAACTAATGAGCAAATTGAAGTAGGTATCATCTTCTAACATTAGTATCTGGAAACTCAAGAAGAACAGAGCAATGGAGAGCTGCATAGATCAAACAACTACAAAAGCCTCAAAAACTAAACTCACCCTCAACATTTTTCCATGCCTCAATGGAATCACCTGTAACAGCTCCCCTCATCTCTTCTAAAACATTCTTGGCTTCCTTAACATTTGAGCTCTTAATCAAGCCATGGACCAATCCTTTCACAGCATGAAATGGAGGTGCCCATTTCTTACTCAAGCACAGGTTGCAGATCTCCAAAGCAGAATGAAATTCTCCTTTCTCAACCAAACAATTGAGCAAAACTGCATAAGTTGCAGAATTTGCAGAGCCTGCACTGCCATACTTGCTCTTTAATTCCTGCATCCTCCTGAAAATCCTCATGGCTGCACAGGCATTCCCTTCATTGCAAAACCCAAAAATTAAACTATTAAAGCTAAAAAAATTTGGGGAAATGCCCTTTGAAGTCATCACATCCAAAAGTTCCTCCGCTTCAACGCTCCTTCCTTTATCGCAAAGCCCAGCTATTCTGCAGTTGTAGGTCGACACATTAGCATCCAGCTTCTTTTTCGACAATTCCTTCAGAAGCTCCTCAAAGCCTTCCTCATTCTTCTGTTTCAAATACCCATTCAAAACCATATTGTAAGAAATGATATCAGGCAATATATCTCTCTTAGGCAATTCGTCGAGCATGCTCCGGGCGGCTTCAGTTTTGCCATCTTCACAAAGCGATCTAAGAAGAATATTGCAAGAGGCTATCCCCGGGGCGACCCCATGCACCAGCTCAGCTTTCTGAAATGTTTCAAGAACGCGCGCGTGCTGACCGCACGCGCGGAAGGCGTTGAGGAGAGCGCAGAGCGAGCGCTCTGAACGGCGAAGAGTGATGCGGTCAAAGGTTGAAGCAGCGTGATCCGGCATGGAAGCTCTTCCGTAGAGGGAGATAATGCGCATGAGGAAGCCCTCTGATTTGGGGGTGGAGGGATCGGTGACCTGCTGTTCGAGGAGGAGCTCGATTAGGTCGGGACGGCGAGAACGAACAAGCTTTTGGATTGCGATCTTGTAGATGACGCGGTCTCCATAAAAGAGGGGGGTGGTGGCCGCAGATTTGAAGAGCTCGGCAAGCCGGCTAGGGTTGCATTCTTCGCGGATGGTGGATTTGATACGGGCGATGGAGGCGGCGTCAAGGATGGTGGAGCGGGGAGAGGGATCAGTGGTGGCGGTGGCATTGGAGAAGAGAGGGAGAGAAGAGGTGATTTTAGGGCTTTTGCGCAGTGTAGTTACCGCCATGGAGGGGAAATGAGCAATTTTCTGGAGCAGGGATTCTGCAGAAGTTGTGTAGAGTTGATTAGTGGATCAATTATAGAAGAAATCATGAAGGGAATTTTACCTCATCCATTATAATATTCCCCAATATTCATTTATTTAAGGGCAAAATTTTAAAAATAGAATTTTTTTAAAATTTAATTCTCATAAATAAAATCCCATAAAATTTATTTTTTAAAATAGATAAAATCACCACGTTGCGTGATGGTTTCTGCCACATAGAAATCGCCACTTCAGACGTTGATTTTCACGACCGCGTGGAACTGCGATCTCCATACATGAACATCTTCATGATTTTTTTCTTACATCCGAAACATTCGATTCTTACGCATTTAACATTTCAAAGATGTTCTTCCAACATCATTTCTAAATTAGTACTTTACATATTATAGTAAATTGATCAATTTTATTTTTTGAGGATTTATATACATGCTACTCAATTCTATTTATTTACATGTCGAACATATGAATTTCAAGTTTTACGTATAACTTACCTATTCCTGGATAGACTCCATATGCATACATGTTGGGATCTTGATGAGCTGCATACATGTTGGAATATTGATGAGCTTGACCATATCCTTCTTATAAAACATTGTTTTGCAGTTATTTTAGATCATCATGTTTACTTGGCTTTAAAATCCGCTATTTATGAAACAACTTTTAAATAATATATGTGAGAAAATATAAGTTGAACCAAACAAAGTCAATCAAATGTTTGAATTTATTGAAACACATCACCTATGAATACGGGAGAGACATTGATACTAATGTGTACGCCATCTTCATAGAGGTATAGCATCTGTCCTCGGTGTGTAATGTGTAGGTGCACAAACAGGTCGATCTCCCAAATGATCTTGATCATTTTCCTATAAATGTTGAGGCTGTGACATATGGTCGGATTGTGTTATGGTTTGTACTTGTTGAGATGGAATAGAGGAAGACATCTAGAAATGACCAATATAAGGTGTTCATACTTGAAAAGGTATGCCAACCATCCAAAATGGAGGAGTGTTGCGATAAACTGAGAGTGTCAATGGCACCTCATGATGCAGTAGAATAAATGGTGTGCTCGTATATGTATGTGTATCTTGTAACCCACGAGCGTCTTGTGATCCAAGTGTAGCCCGTGATCCACCTGCGTTGTGAAAAGTTGATGAACTTGGATCAATAGAAGTGTGTTGTGCAACACATACAATACCAAGAAGTTCTACTGTATCTGATGTCGATTGTTGTGCATGAATGTTCTCTAAGTTATAATGATCATCGACAATATATATGTTCTGACGAACATCTCTACACGAACCCTTAAGTGCATCTACCACTTCTCTTAATGAACTGCCATCACACCCGTCAAATGCTAGTTGAAATAATTCTTCTGCCCTAAATAAAAATGACGTTGATATAAAAAACTAGATATTAGTTAGGGTCGTAAACATAAACTTACATTTAATTACATGCATAAGCATACTAATATCCTCTCCTTCGATGCTCTCGGATAATAGGTCGTTGGAGCCTCAATTGGAGTTTGAAGTAAGTACAAAGAAGCCCGTGACCTGTACTAATGCATATAGTCTCTATGAAATTGACCCACATTAACTTTTGTGTTCTCATAGTGAATAACTCAAGCTGGTCAATTACCCCACATTTCTATGTAGGACAGATGGAAGTCAGCCCAGTCCAAATAAGCCTTTCCGCTGCCATCTGTACACTTGAAACCTGAGTCCAATTGCTCCATGTCGATTTGATGAATCTCACCAAATTATCTCATAACATGCTCAAGTAAGTGTCACTCAACATGCTGCCAGCAGTTCAATGGGAATCGAGTTTTACATATATCCTATCATATGGCACAAATTTCAGCCACTTGTACTGATATCTAACTAGTTGTATGGCTCTCATACTACCTTAAAATGAAATGACTGAATTATGCACGTTGTATATCAATAATGATGGAGCACTAAAACATGTTATAATTACAAATTAATGTGCACTAACCTCGCTCTCAAGAAACCATCAATATCATCTATATATACTCTTACATTGGCTGTAGGAATTTCATGGATACTTTGCTCATTCCACTTATAAGTGACATTAAGTAAATGAACATTAAAAGTTGTTTAAACACTTTACTAAATAATGCAGACCTGAATCCTAGGCTTTTTCCTTCCAAGTTATGAGGATATGGTACATGTAGTGCTGAATGACCAACATTAACATGTTCCCAGCTCCAAATTTGTGAAAGGTGTAAACACACTACCATATTAACTCTCCCAGGCCTTGTAGCAAGCTTAAAATCTTTATAAAGGTTTGTTAGTGCCACACATCCTAATGAGTACTTTGAATATTCTTCAAGATACTCCATAAGAGGCAAAAAAATGCAAATGTATTGACACGCCTAAAAAAATGACTACTTGTTCATATATATATTATACTCATTTTAAATGATATTACACTATAAAGGTTGTTATTAGTTTTATGTACAAGAAATAGAATCTTGAAGAAAATAAAGCAAAAATGGTGTAATTTGGAGCCAAAACGACCAAGGAAGAAAATTTTGACCTGACACATTTTGATATGTCTTTCTATGCTTAGTACCCTTTACATTTATCAAAAATTTTTGAATGAAATTACACTTTAAAGAAATATTATTTTCATGCTTATTTTGTATGTATAACAATTTGAAGTGAAATGAAACATAAATGGGGTGAAACTATATGAAATGGGGCAAAACAGTGGAGCTGCCTACGGTGTGGCGTCTAGGTGCCTGAAATTGGAGCTTAGGCGCCAAAAATAGTTAAGAAGTAGATTTTGAAGATTTCAGGCTATTCTGGGATGTTTTGAAAGACTCTAAACAACTTTTACGCCCCATGGAGTAATTCAATGAATCTAGACACTTGGAAAGAGTTTTGGATGAAGTGGTGTGTCTCCCTGAGTGAAGATGTGTGTCTCTTAGAGTGAACAAATATGTCTCTTGGGAGAAGGAGATGTTTTGTATCTCTTTAAAAGGAGGGGCTTGACGCCTCTCATGAGGAGTCTAGAGGGGGATTTTTTGAGATATTTTTTGAATGAGTGTAGAGAGGAATGCTTGGATATCTTAGAATAGGAGTGGACATGTAGATTTTTACCTTTTTTGGAGAGATTGGAGAGGAGATTTTGAGAGAAAATGCAAGAAATTGTACTAGAATTGCATGAATTAGTGAGAGATTTTGTGAGGGAGATCTTATATTTCTTTCAACGGAAAAAAACTAAGTATTACGATATTCATTATCTTATGATTTTGTAAACACTTCTCTAGTGGATTTGCTTTGATGTAATGAAGTTTTCCAATGTGTCATCTTCGTGCTTTTAGAGTACTTTTTCTTACTCTTTCTTCTTGTTAGGAAATAGTGGCATGAGTAGATTACATCATTATTTTTAGTTTACTTTTCTTTTGCAATGAGTAGGATTTATGTTTAGGATTTTGGGATGAATGTTAGAATAGGTTTTGATTATAAATGTGATGGTACTTGAACTTCATTTAAATTACGATTTAGGACTATTATAATGTTAAAATTTTTTGTAATTGCATTAAGATTTGAGAGGTCGGTGTAATTCTCAACAAAGTGGAACCACATTTGATTTCATGTTCATGGGGTTGAGTGTAAATAAATAGGGAAATAAACTTTGATGGGCGCATAATTGATGATTTTAGGGTGATGAACAAATATCACCAATTTGGTCCAGATGTTTAGAAACTAAAGCGAGAAATTAGCCCTCAGGTGAGGGGAATGTGGGAACTCTGAAGTGAAAGCCAATATTTTCCTAGCCTAACCACAAATTTAGGGACCAAACTTTGGATTAACTAATGTTCTTTGTCGTTCGTAAAGAGGATAATGAATAGGTATGTTTCTATTTTCCACATTAAATGCAATTTTAAGAAAATATTAGTTAATGGGTGTAAATTGGTTGTTTTTAGGGTGACAGGCTAGATTTCTATCAATTTTGCTCCTATTGTCATTGGCGATATAGAATTCTTTGTATTTCATTCCTAGACATTATCCAATTCACTACATAAGAATAGTAGTTTTTAACATCTTAAAATTCTCCAAACTAATTCATCCAGAAAAGGTTATCTTTAAATTTAATATTTTCATTTAGGAGTAGTTGTTAGATCTTAGATTTAATATTTTCGTTTATGAGTAGTTAAGAACCGCTTAAATCAAAATTCCAAACTAAGAACTAATATTAGTAGACTAGAATTAGCCTAATGGATTTCTTACCTCGCTTCTTTATAAGATCGATACTTGGATTTTTAAAGAAAGCCATATATTACTTGAAAAGATACGTATAATTGTGTAGTACCCCTAGTGTGTAAATTATTTTTAAAATTTTGTAACTTATTGATTTCACACACTAGCAGCAAAATATAAATTGGGCCAAGTTTTTTGTCATAATTTGGAAGCTAAATTACTGCATAATTGCGGGTCGGGTCATGTATCTCACATCAAGAAGTATTAGACAATATGAAAAAACCAAATATAAATAATAAGTACACGCGAATGTTCCTTTGAAATGAAATGGCATCTAAGTCCAAATATGACTCACAAAAGAATATCCATCTAAGCCATATGAGGGGCATGCATCTATATTTTTGAGACTGACCCATCCAAAAAAGTCGAAGTCAAACCTGAATCAGTTGGGTGGTGATACAAGATAGATTCTTCTGAATGAGCACCGAGAAGGTCATTGCAATAGTCGGATCATGAATCCCTACTATGTCCCTCCTTTATTACATTTGGACCAATCATCGAATCGCCATCAATGCACACGCCGAGTATCATCTCAATGTCCTGTTGAGTAATTGTCATCTTACCCATGGTCAGGTAGAATGAGTTTGTGTCGACTGACCATCGCTCCATAAGTGTCGTCAATAAATGATGATCATGCTTAATGTAATGCATAAATCCAACACAGTCTAAGCCAAGCTGACACAAACCCTCTATGAAATGATGACATATGATCTGCCACACTTTGACCATACCCAAGTGTGAGGCTGATGCGCCCCTAGTGTGTGTTGTTTTTCTGCGTATTTCATATCAATTCAATTCCTCTGAGACGGTGCCAAAAACTTGACCTAACCCGTAATTACATAATAATTTAGCTTTCAAAAGATGTCAAAAAACTTGAGCCAATTTATATTTAGCAGCTAATATACAAAATTGAAATATTATGAAATATAGCAAACAGTTCACACACTATGGGTTCTACGCAAGTGCACGTATCACTTCACGTAATATAGGATTTTCTGATTAAGCCTCGAATATCGATCCCACGAGGAAGCGAGAAAAGATGTCCTTAATCAAATTCTAGTTTACTACTACTAGTCTTTAGTTTGAAATGTCAATTGAAATGGTGTTTTATCTAGCAACTACTCTTAAATTCGAATGTTAAATGCGAGGATAGTAACTATTCTTAAATGTAAATATTAATTCTAATGATAAACCTTTTTGGATGAGTTAGTTTGAAGAATTTTAAGATGTTAAAAACTGTTATTCTTATGTAGCAAATTGGATAATGTAAAGGAATGAGATACATTAAATACTGTATGTGCCAAATAGGAGCAATTTTAATTTTCTACCCTGATTCAGGGTTATAGAAAATCATTTGCTAATCTTAGGTTTAGTCCCTAAATTCGTGGCTAGGCTAGGAGGATACTGACTCCCACTCTAGAGCTCTCACTTCCCTTCTCCTGAAGGCTAAATCTCACTTTAGTTTTTAAACACTAAGATCGAATTGGGGATTTTTAGTCTGTCACCCAATAAATCTCCAATTCTACACCCAACAAAGTATTTTTTCCTATTTATTTGTACTTAATCCCATGAACAAAATACTCCTTCATGGACTTAAATGTGATTCTCACTCTATTGTAGAGCTCATACTCCATTTCTCGGATCATATATTTCACAACATATTTTAATAATTTAATTAGCCAAATCGAAAAGTAAATTAAGAGCAAATTTGAAAAATCATCACAATTTATAATTAAAACTTCTTCTAGCATGCATCTTAATATCCTAAACATGAATCCTACTCATTGCAATAAAAAATTAAAAGGAAAATAATGGCATAATCTTCTCATGCCACTATTTCCAAAAAAGAAGAAAGAGTAAGAGAAATACATCATAAAGAACGAAGAAAACACAATGAAAAACTTCATTAAATAAAAGAAAATCCACTAAATAAGTGTTTACAAAATCATAAGTTAATGAAGAGCACAATAATTAGTTTTTTCCCCTTGAAAGAAAGATGAAAATCTCTCCCACAAAGTCTCACGCTGATCCATGCAATGATAGAACATTCTCTTACATATTTTCTCAAAATCCCCTAACAAATCTCTCCAAAAAGGTAGAAATCTACATTTCTACTTCTTTTCTAAGATATCTAAACATTCTCCATATTTTTCCACTCACACATACCAATTTTTCTGACATAAAAGCACTCTATTATAGTGTAGGGATAAATTTCCCAAGAGATTCCTCAAGCAACCTTCCAAAAAGCGTCCAAATACATTGAATCTTCAAAATATTTGCCCAGGATTGCATCCAAACCATCTCGTGCACTATCGGCGCCGTTTTGTGCGCTGTCAGTGCCTTTTTGGTGTCATTTTTTGCACTCTAGCCTGTCGGCGCCAGTTTTGGTGCCTTCGGCACCCACCTTGCGCAACTCTACGATTTTACTTCGTTTGGCTCAGTTTTAGCTCAATTTCATCCCGTTTTAGTTGTGTTGCGTTCCTAATAGATAGAACTACAAAATAAGCATAAAAACACCTTCCTTTAAAGTGTAATTTCATTCAAAAAGTTGTGAGAAGTGTAAAAGAGATTAAGCATAATGAGACATATCAAAATGTGCTAAGACAGAATTTTCTTTCTTGCTCGTTTTTGCTCCAAATTGCACCGTTTTTTGTTCTTGTTCTCTAAAACTCCATTTCTTATTCTTGAAACCAAAAAATATATAAAATATCTTCCTTTAAAGTGCAATATCATTGAAAATTAGCAATTATAGGCATTAGAAGAGTATGCAAAATTGAACATTGTTTTGGCTTATCAAAAATCTCCCAAACTTAAATATTACTTGTCATCAAGTAACACTTTTACTACATAAAAATATGACTTATGGTACATAGTTTAACTTCTAAATTTCTATAATTTTGTCTACTAAATATAATAACACAACTTAAGAAAATTTTTTAACAACTTAAGTCAAAACTAAAAGTATAAGAACATCAGTAGTCAAGTCTAAGATTTATGATTCTCTATTCATTTCAAGAAGAATTGTAATTCATCATATTAAAGTCACATAGAATATCCATATGAAAAAGAACTTCATGAGAACATTATTATTAAGGATACTAATACTTGAATACAAGTTTAAAATATGTAATAAAGCCTTCTTCCTCAAGTTGATTCAAGTGAAGCCAATTTTTTATTAAGCATCTCCTCACATACTTTTCTTTTCTTTTTCTTTTCTTTTTTTTTTTCTTTTAGGATCATTTTTTAATCCTTTCTTTTTTTTTCTTCTTTTTCATGTGAGGATTATTATATCTAGATAGCCTTTAATAATTTTGAACTTCACCATCCTCTTCTTAAAGTCAAAAAATTTTCACATTCCTTAATTTATAAATTCATATTAGCTTTGAAGATTTTTCATAAAGCCTCATTCTTTTCTTCTTACATGAACTCTAAGATTCTTAATACTTCAAAAATATAATTTCTTTTACTTTAAGTAGAAAAAACATAGTCTTATTCTTTTGTACTAAATATCTTAACTCTAGAATCAACTTTCATTATTGAAAACTTTTACTTAAGTCTATTATATATTTAGAATACAAATATAGTTATCAAAAGTTAGCCTTTAATACCAAAGGTCATGATAAATTAAATTTTTAAAATATAGCTAATTGAGGACAAATAAAATTTTGTTTCATTCATTCAAAGAAATTTTTCTTCCCCCCAAACTTAAATTTTTAAATATTTTGCAATCAATTCAATAAAATGTAGCAGGAAGAAAAAGTAAAAGTTGAATTCATATACATGCATAATCAGGATAGAATGACTGCGGGAGAAAGTAAATCTAGCCTAAAACACGCTTGCAATAATATTAAACTAAAAAGAAGTATACTCAATTAAAAATTTTATTTTTCTTCCTACCCCTAAAATTGATTTTTTAAAATGTATAGCATTTAGTACAAAATATATAAGTAGGAAGAAAAATAGTTCACAAATTCTATCTACCACAAATGTCTATCAAAAACATCTACAATTATTTATCAGGATATAAAACATGTAGTAGAAAGTAAATCTAAAATAAACATGCCAGAATGAAATTAACTAAACAAAAGTTTAACTAGCATAACATATATCAATATTGGAATATAAAAATGTTCTTCAAGTCTTATAAAATAGTAACACAATGTTGACCTCATTTTTGGTTGAGGTTTAGTTTTTCCTCCTTAGTAGCCTAGCGTTTAGCCATAGGACTCTTCCTGTTGACTATTCCTAGAAAACTAGACATGGCACCCTCACCATTAGAAATTCTACNTGCTACATGGCTTATTGGTGATGATTGGTACCTCAACTCTACCAAAATACCCATCTTGGCCTTTTCATAAAACACCCCCAAATTACCAAAATACCCCTCTTGGACCCAAAATTCCAAAATCCCAAAAATTCCAAAACACCCGCCTAATTACCAAAATACCCCTCTTTGACCCAAAATTCCAAAAATTCCAAAAATTCTCAGAAAATCCCAATAAATCCCTAATATTCCTAATTTAATTTCTTTTAACTACCACATGACCCAATTTGGCCAAATTTGACCATCTTTAACCAAAATCCCTAAATTGCCCTTTAAAGACCCAAATTTCCCCAAATCCAACTTAAATGTCCATCAATTTGATCTTCTTTAAAGATCCAAATTTCCCCAAATCCAACTCAAATGTCCATCAATTTGATCTCAATTGACCCAATTCCAATCCTAAGCTCAAATTCACTTTTGATATGACCAAACTAAACCAAATCCAAGCATCCAATCCTAAACTCAAATTCACTTTTCATATGACCAAAATAAACCAAATACAAGCTCAATTGGTCCATGATTTGAGCCCAATTTTATAAACTCAAATTAACTTTTTATATGACCAAAATAAATCAAATTCAAGCTCAATTGGTCCATGATTTGAGCCCAATTTTGATTTGGGTCAAAACCCAAATTTTGACATGTGAACCTAATCTCACCAAATTGAACCCATAGCCTAGTAAATTGGCCTCAATTGATGTTGAAAAATCAAATCTCACCAAATTGAACCCATAGCCTAGTCAATTGGCCTCAATTAATGTTGAAAAATCTTCATCTGACCAAATTGAACCCATAGCCTAGTCAATTGGCCTCAATTAATGTTGCAAAATCTTTATTGAAATTCCTATACATCAAAATAAACCATCAATTGATATTTTTTAAGCCTCAAATCCATTTGATTTTGGCCTAAATCCAAAATTCCCAAATTTAGCCCCAATTTGGCTAAGTCCCTAAATTTCACCCAATTGATTG
>JXCR01148030.1:241371-262740 GCA_002079205.1 Phalaenopsis hybrid cultivar
AATCCTTTATATTAAATAGGGAAACTTGTCGGCAAATACAAAGGTTTTGCAGACCAAACAGACGTCATACTTTCCTTAGTTTATTTGATCGAGCCTCATCCTCAAGTCTTGTGTTTACCCTTCGGGATAGATACAAAATTTGAGGTACAGTGCTCTTTCATTTTAAACTATGAAAACTATAGAGTCAGTTTGATTTCATTCTTTAACGTCCTTCCGAAACGGGCAACGGGATTTTGATTCCGATGACCGACAGCTTCTTACGGGCAACCCCACAAACCAACCCGAAATAATGCCGACACACAAACACAAACAAAAAAATAAGAAAAATGAGGTCAATTCTTCCTCCATCTCATCGCATATCACTAACTTACTTCCAATTTCTAATGGAATCACTACACAGATATATTGGGTACTTATAAATGATTTTATAGATTTTAATCCCAAAGATAAGATTATCCTTGATACATTGGGTCGCGAACACCAACCTTAGGTGTTACCATATCCCATTAATTAAGCACCTCTAATAGTTATAATGATAGTGTAAAATCATCCACATGTTACTCATTAAATAGGTTAGCTCCTCCTATCAAATGAAAACAAAGTTAGTGAAAGGAAGTAACAAAATTGAGATGAAATTTTCACTGATAAATTCATAATGTCTCTTCTAAAACTCAAGTCTGGGCAAGACCAGAGTTGTAGTGGATTAGTCAATCCAACTACTACAAGAGAATATACAAGTCTAACCATAATAAGAAGTTAAGAAATCATTTCCCTTATGACACACAAAAAGCAAATCAAACCACTAACAATCCAAACATCTACCAAACATCAATCAAACTAATTAATCCACACTAAAATAAACACAATACAACACTAATAATCATAACTCTCAAACACACTAAATCAAACCACACTGATAAATATGGGTTGCCCCAATAAAACACTTTGTTTAACGTTGTCAGCTTGACAAATGATTCCACCTGGATCAAACTTTCATTTAATTAATCCTTGATCAATCACCCATTCTTTTCCAGATCCAGAGATTCCTACAAAGTCCTGGTGTATGTTGTTTTTTTTCGTGTTTTATGTCAATTCAAATCCCTTAAGACGGTGCCAAAAACTTGACCTGGCCCGTAATTACGCAGTAATTTAGCTTTCAAAAGACGGCAAAAAACTTGAACCAATTTATATTTAGCAGCTAATATATAAAATTGAAATATTATAATATATAGCAAATTTTTCACACACTATGGGTTCTACGCAAGTGTACGTATCGCTTCAAGTAATATAGGGCTTTCTGATTAAGCCCCGAATATTGATCTCACGAGGAAGTGGGGAAAGATGTCCTTAGTCAAATTCCAATCTACTACAACTAGTCGTTAGTTTGGAATGTCGATTAAAATGGTGTTTTATCTAGCAACTATTTCTAAATTCAAATGTTAAATGTGAGGATAGTAATTATTCCTAAACATAAATATTAATTCTAAAGCTAACCCATTTTGGATGAGTTGGTTTGAAGGAATTTAATATGTTAAAAACTGCTATTCTTATGTAGCAAATTGGATAATGTAAAGGAATGAGATACATTAAATATTGTATGTGCCAAATATGAGCAATTTTAATTCTATGCTCTGATTCAGTGTTATAGAAAATCATTGGCTAATATTAGGTTTAGTCCCTAAATCCGTGGCTAGTCTAGGAGGATACTGGCTCCCACTATAGAGCTCCCACTTCTCTTCCCCTGAAGGCTAACCCTCGCTTTAGTTTTTAAACACTAAGATCAAATTGGGGATTTTTAGTTAGTCACCCTAGAAATCTCCAATTCTACACCTAACAAAGTATATTTCCCTATTTATTTGCACTTAATCCCATGAACGAAGCACTCCTTCATGGACTTAAATTTGATTCTCACTCTATTGTAGAACTCATACTCCATTTCCCGGATCATATGTTTCACAACATATAAACAAATTTCTCCTTCATGAAATCAAATGTGACCCTCACTCTGTTGTAGAACTCATACTCCATTTCCCGGATCATATGTTTCACAATATATTTTAATTGTTATAGAACTCATACTCCATTTCCCGGATCATATGTTTCACAACATATTTTAACAATTCAATTGGCCAGATTTAAAAACTAAATTAAGTTCGGAGTTGAAAAATCATCACAATTTATTTTATATTTTAATTATGCCACATTGAAAAGTAAATTAAATTCGGAGTTGAAAAATCATCACAATTTATTTTATATTTTAATATTGGCACATAGTAAATTAAGAGTGGAGTTGAAAAACCATCACAATTTATTTTAAATTTTAACATTGGCTTTCGGAGTTGAAAAATCATCACAATTTATTTTACAATTTAATATTGGCACATTTATATTATCTTGGAGTTGAAAAACCATCACAATTTATTTTAAATTTTAACATTGGCACATTCAAATTATCTCTTCGTTTATTTTAAATTTTAACATTGGCACATCCAAATTATCTCTTCATTTTACAATATCTCAGAGTAGGAAATTTATAATTAAAACTTCTTCTAGCAAGCATTGCAATATTCTAAACATGAATCCTACTCATTGCAAAAGAAAAGTAAAAGAAAAATAATGACATAATCTTCTCATGCCACTATTTCTAAAAATAAAGAAAGAGTAAGAGAAACACATTACAAAGCACGAAAAAATTTAACGAAAAACTTCATTAAATCAAAGCAAATCCACTAGGTAAGTGTTTACAAAATCATAAGATAATGAAGAACAAAATATATAACTTTTTTCCCTTGAAAAAAAGATGAAATCTCTCCACAAAGTCTCCAGCTGATCCATGCAATGCTAGTACATTACCTTACAGATTTTCTCAAAATCTCCTCACCAATCTCTCCAAAAAGGTAGAAATCTACATTTCTACTTTTATTCTAAGATCTCTAAACATTCTCCACATTTTTCCACTTACACACACCACTTTTTCTGACATAAAAGCACTCTATTATAGTGTAGGGATGAATTTCCCAAGAGATACCTCAAGAAACCTTCCAAAAAAAGTCCAAATACATTGAATCTTCTAGAAATTCGCCCAGAATCACATCCAAACAGTCTCGAACGTTGTCAGTGCCATTTTGGTTTCTATCGGCACAGTTTTGGCATCAATTTCTACACTCTGGCGCTGTCGGTGCCCACCCTGCGCAGCTCCACCATTTTGCTTTGTTTGGCTTTATTTTAGCTCTATTTTGTCCCGTTTTAGTTGCGTTGCATTCCTAATAGATATACCTAGAAAATAAGCATAAGGAAAACATTCCTTTAAAGTGTAATTTCAATTAAAAATGTGTGAGAAGTGTAAAAGAGATTAAGCATAAAAAGACATATCGAAATGTGTCAGGACAGAATTTTCTTTCTTGTTTGTTTTTTTTCTCCAAATTGCAACTTTTTTGCTTTTTTTTCTCCAAAACTCCATTTCTTGTTCCTGAAACTAAAAAATATACAAAATACCTTCCTTTAAAGTGCAACATCATTGAAATTCACCAAATATAGACATTAAAAGCATATGAAAAATTGAACCTTTTTTAGGCGTATCAGAGGCTGCCTATAAAATGGTTCCCTGTAGAACATATTATACTATGTTATTTTTAAGGTAGCATAAGAAGAACAAAAACATAGTTGGTTTAAAATATACTGCATCAGAATGTTCAGCTCGGTGTAAACCTTTCAACGCTAATATGCTAGGGTGAATAATTGTAGGTGGAGGACCAAAGGTACTATAGACACATCACCCATGATAACGCTGGTTTGATCTTCGACCATGACACCTACATATTACATTTAGTCTTGGAGCAATTGAAATTTAAGAAAAAAACATATGTAAATCCTCGCAACACAAATGTTGCATAAAGGTAAAAACAACCCACTAAAATCGAAATTTGAAATAAAAAATAGTAAGCGGGGGAATGCAGCAATGTTATAAGTTTAAACCAGTTACAAAAAAAATATAGATAGAGTGCTCTTTAGAATAAAATAAAAATAATAATCATGGTCACGAGGATGATAGCTTTCCCAGACCCCTCTCCCACGATGATCTCTCAGCTCCACATTGGTCAATGTACATGTAAGTATAATATTAATCAAAATGTAATAAATAAATCATAAAAAAATGATGAATTAATTTAATAAAGTTACAAAAATTTTAACTATTCTTCGCTTTGTTT
Organism: Phalaenopsis hybrid cultivar; assembly: GCA_002079205.1. Lineage (NCBI taxonomy): Eukaryota > Viridiplantae > Streptophyta > Magnoliopsida > Asparagales > Orchidaceae > Phalaenopsis > Phalaenopsis hybrid cultivar. The sequence continues at coordinate 245,580 of JXCR01148030.1, forward strand.
AACAGTCAAGTAAACTTATGATGTCCTGATGTATTACATAAACTGTAAATTCTTTAGCTTCGTGTCATATTCTCATTCATAGTGTTAGTGTAGTCCATGGTCATCCAAATCTCCTTCTGAATGTCGGTGGAAGTAGCTCAATAATACTTTGTTTAATATTGAAATCCACCCATTCAGACTTGTTTGGAATTACATGAAACTGGGCCATGTATGTTTCTTTATATTTACAAAGCAAAAATTACTGGGAAGCATGTGGATTGTGGTCAAGTCAATGATGTTCTAAAGCTGCAATCACATGAGAGCACATAATATAAAATATCTGAGGCCTAAAACATGAACACGCTGCACCTCAAATTTTATTCATCTGAAATTTATAAGAATAAAATGAAAATTCATATACTTTGTACTTGTGCATGTTTACACAAGTGGGTGTTGGCATCCTTCTAGCTTTATTCTCATATATTCTAAGGCTTCTGGTGATTTTTGGTGGAAAAATGATTCATTTTTTGCTTCAAGATCATCTGCAATTTTGGACCACTTTAAAGAGAGATTGACAAAAATTTAGTAAATAGAACATATTCAGACTTGAATGGACAATTATCTTGCACATTTTAGAACTCCATAGAAACATTCAGATGCTTTAATTGACATTGTTACCAATCTAACTCCTCAATCATGCAATAAACTCCATTTGGTGGGATCTCTTTGCACAAGCTAGCCTAATGCTTATGTCTTTATGTTCTTGATATCTGTCATGTATCAGTTAATTACTTGAACACCATCGTTGCTACCTACCGAATACATTTTTTGACAAACTATTTCAACATCTGAAATATTCATTCTATGAAGTGCCTTCTTGAAATTCTAATGTAAGTGGTTAAGGAAATGTCTATGTGCTGCCCATGGAAAAAAATCATGGCAAGCATTCACAATCTTGATTATACACAAACCTTTTCTTAAAGACACTGACGAAATTATCTCTAACGATATATTTATAAACTACCATCTTGATTCATTAAATTCTCACTCAAAAACTGCAAATACTAGTAGACATATACCCTTTTCAACATCGATGTCAACTGTTGTCAATAAAATACCTTGATATTTACCTAGTAAGAATGTTCCATCAATACTTAAAACTAGTTTACAATAATTCCATCTTTCAAAGGAGGGGCCAAAAGCCCTTGAAAATCTTAAAAAAGGTTTGATGGACCAACCTTGATTTTAAAAATAGAAGCTCTCATTGCAAAAAAGATTGCTTTCATAAATCTTTACAGTGAACAATATGACTCTTCCCAACTTCCAAATATTGCCTTTATAGCTTTCCCTCTAGCATCCAATGCTTTGACATAAGATATTTTAATGTTGAACTTGAATTCAATATGATTGATAATCTCATTAGGCTACAAATCCATTTTTAATCAGATGTATTGATGTATAGGAGAATAAATAAAAATATAAACTTTGAGGTGCATTGTTTATGCCCATACTTAAGGCTTGGATTGGTGCAGTTGTACTTGAAATCTTCCAAGCATCATAGAGAAAATTACTAGTAGATGTTTGCTTCCAACATATCTTTGAATAACTTGATTGTAATAAATTTTCTTTAGTAGATGTGATGGGCTCACTTGGGATATCAAAATTTTCACTTGCATCCTACTTTTAAAAATATTTACAGTATTGTTTGTACTCATCGTTACTTGTTATGTGATTTGCTATATCACTATTTAGAAATGCATGTTCATCTAGAAGCTCATGCCTTTGTAAAGGTACATAATCTTAATTTTCACAACTTTCATTATTATATTCTTTATCAATGTCAGTGTCATGAGTACTTGAAGTGCACCTGATTAATAGGACAAAATTGTACCTCTGATTCCAAAGTGGCTTGTAAATTTTGGGTTGAGCCAATCACCCTTGAAGTAAACATAAACAAAAAAATTTCAATAAATAAAGCATAAATTTTAATAAGTATAAGTTTAATAACTCACACCTTAATATATATGATACTTGTAAAATCTGATTCTAAATATATATGATACCACTTACTGATCCACAAAAGCATCTTTGGTGATGATATTCTAAGATGACTCCATTAATCTATGATCAGTGATATGATCTTCATTTTCAGTTGGAACAATCTCCACATAGATCATTAGAAATTTATGTAAAGCCTTCGTTAAAATAAATGCAGTTATTTGACCTCATTTTTGGGTCACATGCAATTTCTAGAGTCTTATGGAGCTTCCCAAAAGGTCACAGTGCTCTAAACCCTAGGAAGAGCAAGTTGTGCCCTTTTTGGCCTAGTGTGGTCATGCTAGGCCTGGGGCGTTACCACGCCTAGGCTTTGCCACACCCCATCCTGGGTTTGGCCACGCCCCCCAATCCTACATTACTGATCTATGGCCTTTGTCCGATCGTCTATTGGATCAAATGACTAAAATCATCTGACAATCGTCAACAGTTGTGTAAACCACTGGAATAATCCAGACTGCCGATCTCCATTCTGATCAATGGCCTAGGATAGTCGTTGCTGCCTATAAAAGTGTTCGTTTATCTCTGTCAAACTGTGCTCAGTGTTGTGTGTGATCAGCACAGTGTGCTTTCTCAAAGGAAGTGGAGGAATCCAATGGTAAAACATACTCCAGTCAGCGTCACTTTGTATGTATTTTCACCCTTTCCTTTTCCTTTTAAGTTAAGTGTTTAATTTAAACATTTAATTTCAACATTTTAAAAATCTAGTTTAGGTTAACTCAATAGTCTTGGGTTTAGTTTTGATTCGGGTCAACCAAAACCTGACCTAATCATAATCTCCAAAGAAACTTAACTCAAACCCTAAATCCTAACTCATGTTTGACCCAACCCAGACCTAACCTAGCCTAGACCCAACCTAGCTTACTTTTAGCTCAACCTAACCAAGGTCTAGCCCAACTCACACGACCTAACCTAGATCATACTTAGTTGAGGTCTAGCCCAACCTAACCAAACCTAACCCGGGTCTAAACAAACCCAGACTGACATAACCTAGACTCGACCCAGCTCAGATCTAGCCAAACCTAACCCTAAAACAAAAATGATCTGAACCAACCTAGACCCAACCTATCTCAGGTCTAACCCAATCTATCCAGAGTTTGATTCAACCTAAGCCTAAAGAAAATTAGACTCGACCTACCTCAGGTCTAACCCAAACTAACCCAAACCTAACCAACGTCTGACCCAACATAGCCCTAACCTAGCATAGATCTAGCCCAACCAAACCCAAAAATCTAACAAATCCCTTGAACGTAAGTCAGATTAGTCTTAAGAAGGTTTGAATTACCGTTGTGCAGACTTGATAGGGTAACCATGGGTTAGGAGTGACCTCTTAAGAACCGCCCTAAACGTAAAACTTATGAATCCCTTAAGCTCAAATCTAGCCCAACCAATCCCTAGCATGCAAACCATATATGGTAACAAGTGACTTCTTATCAACTCTCAACCTCAGAGGTTCTCTACATACAAAGGTAGATGGAACTCTTGGATTAAAGATATTTTTTGTGTTTGTCTTGCAAGTTCAATAGGTTATTGGAGGATAGCAAGAGAGGAATTGGAGTTGAATGGTGCAAAGTGGCACTAGCGCCTAAGAGCCAGAACCATGGGCACCTAGGCACCAATCTATGCCTTACAAACCCAAAAGGTTGACACTTAGACTCCAACTATTGGGCGCCTAGGCACCACAATACCAATGCTTAGGAACCAGACCCTTAGGATCTTAAGCGCCCATGTAGAATTCAACAAACTGAGTACTTCGTGCCTAGGCGCCAACAACTATTTTGAGTAGTTGCTGCAGTTTAGGTGTCAAGTCATGGGGGGTCACATGCAAAAGGAAGGGAGTCATGGATGCTAAGTATTGGAGCTTATACATATTCATGTATTGTAGGAATTTGAGAGATTTATGTGGGATTGATGTTGGTTAGATACTTAGGGTTTTTCTTATTTTTGAGAGCCATAGTTCTTCTAAGTGTTGAGGGGAGTAGTTTTCTTCCAGGCAAGAGTTAAGGAATCAGAAGGAGTGTTGATTGGAATCATCTTTGGTGATTGTAAAGAAGAAATAGATAATTATTTCTATGTAATTTTTTGTGTATTTTTATTGTAAGTAAGTATTAGTGGATTTATCTTTTGTTCTATGCAATTGTTTGGTAATTTTAACATGCTTCTATAGTAAACTTTTAACACTTTCCTGTGATGATTAGATAGAATGAATGGAATGGGAAGTGCTATGTAATTTCTTTATTTTTAAATGGTGATGTTGAATCTTAAGAGCATAATTAACTTTTCATTCTGGCCAAGTGAATTATTAAAATATGTTGTGAATGATAAGACTTGGGAGAGTTATGTTAGAATCAACTAGATTAATCATACTAAACTATGAAGTATAGGTTGATATGCCATGTAGGGAGATGCAAATTTTAAGGAAATATGATTTGAAGGAACAACTATGGGATTTAAGGAATTGAATTCATTTATATCCAAGCTTCTTTATGCACTCCAGAGAGGGTGAGAAGATTGTTTCTCTTGTTTGTCACTATTTTCTTAATACTTGCAACTTCACAATCCATGTAATTCAGTTAACTGGTTACAATGAAGAGCCTCTTAAGTATTTGATATTATTCAATAAAATTGCTAAAAGTAGGATTACTTGTTAAAAGTAGGATTACTTGTATAACATTTAAGTTTGTTGATTGTTGTAACATAGTAGGATAGCTTTTTAGACTTTAGCATTTCAACTTTTCAGTCTAGGACTTCAAACTAGTAAGCTAGAACTTTTCCTAATGAAAATTACATCATTCCTCTATGGGTTCGACATTCGGGACTCTAAAATCTGATATTACGGATATGACACATGCACTTGCATGAGCCGCTAGTCTGTTGTAACATTCAGAAGCAGTATCAGTAATGAGGTTAAGGACTCCTTTAAAACCCTGAAGGCTTGCTCACAGTCAAATGCCCATGTGAAGCCTTAATAATTTCATAAGGCCTTACTGAATGTTGTGCACTTGTCTCCTAATTTAGAGATGAACTAGATTAATCACATGATTCAATCTATTAGCTTTTATAGCACCTTTACGTTGCAGGGTGAAGGTATGTCTATACAACTTTGAATCTTCTTTAGGCCAGCTTTGATCCCTTCTGAGATTAGTAAGTAGCCTAGGAATTTTTTGATTTATGCCTCAAAGGTATTTTTTTTGTGTATTTCAAAAAATTTTTATGTTCATTTATATGTTATTCGATTGATTTACTTTTTATAAATATAGAACCTAACATTTATTGCATTTTATTTTGAAAATATTATATCATATCTTTGATGCATTTCTAAGTTGTGCCAACATTCTTAAGCCCAAAGGACATAATATTATGGCAACACATTCATGAATGTGTTCTTCTCGGTGTTAGCCATGTCCATATTTATTTGATGGTAACCTAATAATTTGTCAAGGAAATTCAAGATGAGATGCCCAACCTTAAAATTCATGAGTGTGTTGATTAAAGGGAGGGAGTATTTGTATTTTGGATAAGACACATTGAGTTTGGTAAAATTGATGAACGTCTGCCACATTCCTCTCTCCTTATAAACCATCACGACATTTTCTATCCAATTCAAGTACTATACCTATTTGATGTATCCTACTTTCAATAAATTTTGAACCTCCTCATTGATTAGCTTGGTCAGGGATAGGGCCCCTTACCTCATATTCTATTTTATTGATTGGTCTGAAAGATTGACATTGTTGTGATGGCAGGCCACATTAAAGTAAACTTCTAACATTTTTATTCGTTGCATAAGGGAAGATGTTACATTATTCATAGAGGGCCTGGAGAGAGTCTCCTTATAGCCTACATCAAAAGTGACACTTAGTAAAAAGGGCTTATTTTTTTTTATCAAATTGGTGTAGATTTCTTGGATCACTTTATTAGTTTTTAGGTCATTTTCTAGTATTATATCTACTTCTAGTGATTCCAAATATATATATTATCAATGTCTCACAAGTCGTATATGTGTGACTACTCTTGATGTCCCCATAACATGATGATTTCTCCATCGCATGAAAATCTTAACTCTGTGTGGGAAGTTAAAAATACTTCCTTGAATATTTTTAGTAAAGGTCAACTGATAATATCATCATAGGTTACATATGAGTCAACTATGATGAAAAAAGAATTAGCGTTGAATTAGGTTTTAGCCTCTCATAAATTGACGGGTAGTAGGAAAAAATATTTGATTTCTTTCTTCTCCTTGGAGAAATCATAGAAAGGTTTTGAATAGTGACTTGAACAAGATGTTTACTGAGCTATTAGTGCCGACAAGATTTTTTAATATTTGAGAGTTTATTATGAGAGTCGTATTGACAATTACATATATTCACACACCTTTCTATAAGTTGAATGGCATTCTTAGTGTCATTTATACCCATTTTTTATAGCAAGAAATGATAATTTGACAAAGAATAAAAAATAAGAAAAAATAAAAAATAGGAACAATGAAAAAATTTATATAGAAAAATTGTCATAACATAAATTGGAGAAGAATCCAAAGTAAATTAGATCGTACTTGAGGAAAGAAAATATATGAGGAACATCTTCAAAAAAGATTTGTGTAACCAAACCAAAAAATAAAATAAATTTATTTTATTCTGGGTTCAAAGATACCTACCACGACGATGTATCCCTGTGGCCAACTACATTCTGGGGATTGATATAAGCTGAATATATGTTATTTTCCTGGCATGTTTTCTCATATTTTAACATTATTTTATACTAATTTATGCTTAATAAAGGTTTTTTTTTCTTATTTGTGCAGGATAAATGTTAGACTTAATTTTGGAGAAAGAGGATGAAAATTAAGATAACCGGTGATTTTTCAGACCAACGCACCCGTGACACGCTTGTGATGCATCGACGTTAACACAGCGTGGCTGCACCAAAAACAAGGCACACCCTCTCCCACCTAAAGCACCCATACCCAGTTGCATCACATTCAAGCATGGGCAATCCCCATGCAGCGCTCCTACGTCATAGTCACAACACCGCGCACTTGCCATAGCAAGTTCACACAGGATTCACGGTGCATACACACCAAACTTGTTGTGCTTATTTTGGTAAGAAATTTCTTGCCATTGTTGAGCCCTACCAATATATATGCTCATGAGGATGGTTTCAGGGATTTTGGGCAGCTGGAGCCTTAGAGAAAGAATGGATTTTCATTAGAGAGAGCTCATCCCTTAGGTTTTCTTCCTCTTCTTGGATTGAAACCCTTAAGGGCTCATTTTTCTCCTCTTGTTATTGTGTTTTCTTGAGAGAGCTTTGTATGAGAGGGAGAGATTTTAATCTTGTGGAGAAGACAAATAATTATTGTAAGTTTAACATTCCTTTATATCTTGCAATGAACATATGCATTGTTTTCTTGTATATGGTTTTCTAGACAATGTGTGGCTAAACTTCTGTTTGTGTCTTTATGGGGTAGGGTTAGTGATTTTTTCATGGTTTTCTTAGATATTTTTCATGTATCATCTTTTCATGCTTTCATGGTCTTATGTTGTTGATTAAACTTTTGGATTTCATTTACTCCTAGTTTGGCCAAATAGGATGTTAAAAGCTTTCATAAATCTATGATCTCTAACCATTGCATAGTAAAATGAAAAGGTTAATCAAGAAATTTGGAGAGGATAGATATATTATAGTAGGATTTTGAAACCTTTTTAGATGATGAAAAAATCCAAGGAAACACCATAAGGATAAAAGAAACTTAATTGTGTGGGTCTAATTTGTCCTTTAACTTGACATAGGTACAAGAGGAAACTTATCCCCGTTTGACAAAAACCATGTAAGAAAACATTTCAGAACACCATGACACACTACGACAGCCAAATCAGAGAGACATGAGCCTTATCATTTTTAAAAACAAGATTTTACGTAGTTTTTTTTGCTGTAATCTGCGATTTGACCTATTTTTTGTTAAATTTTAGGATCTAAAGTTGTTTTGAGATCATGCCAATCTAGGTTTATAAGATTAGTAAACTAGAGGTTTTTTGTAGGAATAATTATTAAATATTTCCTTGTGAGATTTAAATGTAAACTTTTAAACTACATATTACTTAACACATATACTTGAATTGTGCGAGTGAGTTACTTTGTGGTATGTTTCGGTACGTCAAGTTTGTAGTGCCATTGTTACGATTGGCATTCATAATTATTCTTATTTTAGGAGAACATTAGTTGATAAGCTTATGATCTATGCTTGACATATCTGTTTTCCTTTTTTTTTTTGGTATTTCTCTTACTACATATGTATTGCTATAGCTCTTTCTTGTACATCCTAAAAAAAAATTAAAAGCTGAAAAAATTATAAAGTCAAAAAGCCATAAAGAGTCTTTTTTCCTTTCTTTCATGTGATACATGCTTAACATGTTTGTTTGTTGACTGACTCGTGTGGGTCATCGTGATTATCTGCTTAATTAGAGTTTTTCAAGTTTTTTTTGTAAGAATCCATTGTCCTTGTTTATTTGTATGTGTTGGGGAGCTAAGTCTAACCTTGTCCCTTTTGACCCTAAAATTGATTAAACCTTTGGATGTCTTAGGAGAGCACTCATCTACTAGCACAACCATTGAGATTGCTAACTCTATCACTTCTATTGAGGAAAGTCACATGAGAATCAACTACCCCATAGTATAGGCCAATGCCTTTGAGCTGAGACCTGCCATAATCCAAATGGACCAAAATTGCCCATTTGGGGGAGTACCTTTTGAGGAGCCACATCTTCACTTAGCCAACATTCTCAAACTCTGTGTGATGTTCAGGTACAACAGTGTCTTCAGTGATGCCATTAAACTTAGGTTTTTCCCTTTTTTTTTTAAGGGATAAAGCTAAGGTGTAAATTAACTTCCTTGCCCAAAGATCAATCACAACTTAGAATGACCTAGCCCAAAATTTTCTAGCAAAATACTTTCCTCCATTTAAGACTGTCAATATTATGAATGTCATTTCCTCATTCAACCAAATTGATGGAGAATCCATTTATGAGGCCTGTGAGAGATTTAAGAAATTACTTAAGAGGTGTCCACACCATGCCCTGCCTCATTGGATAATCATTCAAATATTTTACAGTGGATTGGTAGGATTCTAGAGGTCCATAGTAGATTCTACAAAAAGGGATTCATTAATATCCAAAGCTTTTGAGGAGTCTTACTAATTGATAGGAAAAATGGCCAAAAATAATTTTCAATAGCATGATGAGTGAGTAACACCCTAGAAAGTAGCTAGCTTAAATGAATCTAATGTATTTTCTATCCTTGTGACCCAAATGGTCGTGATTTATAGGAAGTTAGATAATCTCAGGATGAATTCTATGCAAGGAATTTTGTCAAATGATGGATTGGTGTATGGACCAGTGGTAGATCCGAGCATGTCTACTTTATAGTCTATTCGTGTTGTCTAAACAATGACTGTAACCCCTATTCAAATTCCTTCAACCTAATCTAGAGAAATCACCCAAATTTTAATGAAGAAACAATTACCAGCAATCAGGAAAACCTCAATTCAACAAGGTAGACCATGGGAATAACAAGAAGCAAACCCACAGAAGCGGCCACTTGGCCAGGTTTCCAAGCCAAAGCTCAGCACATGCAGAAAAGTTTGAAGACTTCTAACTAGATGAAAAATCACGACATTTTAAAGAAAAATTTATTTTCCTTGAGGAAGAAAATATTATCTCAGAAATGGGCTTGGCCATCTAGATGATGAAAATCTTTGTCAATCTATGAAACCAGGTTTTTTCTTTCTTACCTTACGAGTGTGAGGTAAGGTTTATTTTAATTATGAGGCCTTGTTCCTTACAAGTGCAAGCCCTCATATTTAATTACATCTTTAGAGTTGTGAGCCCTAAATAAAACTCTAAATTACTGTAATGAGTTTGATTGTTAGAGATAAAACTTTCATAATTGGAGTGATTGAAAGTATGTAGAGGATCCAAATTTGAAGAATTAAGGTCAATGGAATAGGAATTACTGTTTGATAATGACATGCCATGGGAAAAGCACAAGTTATAGAATAAATATTGAAGAGGTTTGAAAGATTCTGATGTTGAGTTTGAATTGATCAGGTGAAGTCAAAAGATAAATAACGGATACTAGATTTGAGTGACTAAAATGGTTAGGAAACCTTAAGATAAGGATAGAGTCAGGTAAGAAAAGATTTCTAGATGAGGAGTGAAACCCTAGGCTCTATAAGAAATTTTATGGGCGGATTAACCTAGACTTTAGAAATAATGTCCCAGGTTAAGATGCCCATGGTCTTCCGTCATCCCGAGAATGTTGGTATCTGTAAACTTTGACCCGCCTCATAGCCAGGAATCCCTCTTAAATGTCATAGCAATGAGGATTCATAGTTTCAAAGCAGTCTGAAATACCTTTATGAGTAACCATGTATTACTTCACTCAAAGGCATTCCCTCTAGTCTCAGGGGTTGGGATTATTTTCTTGTATGTCCTAGTCCTTAGCACTAACTAGGGAACCTAGACTAACTTGAGCTTTTATACTCATACTAATTTGGAGTAAGTGTATGTCCCTTAATTTGGTGTTTAAGTTAGCTAACCTAAGCTTTATATCGGATCTACCTAGGTTCTATTCTTGTTCCTTATCTTGATGTGTTTTATATGCTTATTTGAAGTTCTTTGTTTTAGTTCATGCTTTTTTTATTCCTAGGTTTGTCAGTCATCTTAAGAAATCAGAGTTTTTAAAGTTGTGAGTTTGTCTTTTAAGGTTTGATTTTTTAATGTTTGTGGAGAAAAAAGAGAAGGTTTTCATCCTTATTTTTATTTTATGTATAATTTTGTTTTTTTTTTAACATTGAATAACATGAAATAATACATGTAAAATAACATATATACTTAGCCTTAGATTAGACTTGAGCTAGGGTTGAGCTGAGGTAAGTTGAATTTCTAGCTTGTTAGCTCGGATTGAGTTGAGGTATGATATGAATTAATTGATTTAGGTCTGGATTAAACTTACGCTAGTTTGGGTTGACTTAGGGTTGACTTAAATTGACTCAGGTTTGGTTTGGGTTGACCCGGGTTAAGTTGTGTTGACTCATATTAAGTTGGGTTAACACGAGTTAAGTCGGGTTTGATTAGGGTTGACCTGGGTTAAGCAGGGTTGATTGAGTTGACTTGGGTTTAGTTAAATTTGGTTTGGGTTGACTAGGTTAAGAAAGTTTGGGTTAGACCTGCGTTAGGTTTAGGGTTTGGATCAGATCTGGTTTGGGTCGAACCTGGGTTAGGTTTAGGGTTTGGATTAGGTCTAGGATGAGTTGGACTTGGGTTAGGTTTAGCGTTTGCCTCATGTCTGGGTTGGGTTTGAGTTGGGTTAGGTTTAGGATTTGGATCGGATCCGGGTTGGGTCGGACCTGGGTTAGGTTTAGGAGTTGGATCAGGTTTGAGTTGGGTTAGGTTTAGACTTTGGGTCAAATCTAAGTTGGATCAAACTTGGGTTAGGATTAGGATTTGTGTCAGGTCTGAGTTAGGTCTGATATGGGTTAAGTTTAGGGTTTAGGTCAGGTCTGAGTTGGTTTAAACCTAGGTTAAGTTTAGGGTTTGGGTTATGTCTTGGTTGGGCCAGACGTGGGTTAAGTTTAGGGTTTGAGTCAACTCTGGGTTAGATCAGACCTGGGATAGGTTTAGGGTCTGGGTTGGATCTAGGTTGTTACAAAACTGAATTAAATTTAGGGTTTGGGTTAAGTTTGACTTCAACTTGGGGTTAGGTTAGGTTGGGTTTGGGTTGACCTGGGTTGAGCCAAACCCTAACATAATCGAAGGCTATTGAGTTGTTTAATTTAGCCAAAATCAACTTAAGGCTTAATAATTAAAATACTTAAATTAAATTAGAATTAAATAGAAAGCTTAATTGGAGAAGGAGGTTGATCGAGCTGAGGTATTTTTGGGCATGGTCACGCCCAGGCTAGGTGTGACCATGCCAAGATATTTTGGTTGTGATGATGCCTAGGCCTGACAAGACCACGCTAGGCCAAAATGAGCAAGTTCAATTTTTTTGACAATTTGGCTGATTAAACTGGGAGAAAATGTTCTTGCAAGCTCTTTGTGACCAAGTATAAGGTCAACAACAATATACCCCTAGGTACGCTCCCAAGTAATACTGAAGTGAACCCAAAAGAAAAAGAGATTGGGCAACTTCATGATGTGAAATTGAGAAATTGAGAAGAGATAGAAGAAACCCCTAAGAGGGAAGGCTTAGTTTTTGACCTCTTTTTTTGTGAGGTATAAATTCCTCTCCTAAAGCTTAAGATCTTGCCATAGGACTTTCCTATTAACCATCCTAGAAGGCTAGTGAGGAGACCCACCCCACGTAGAAGTTCGAGCCACCGCTTGGCTCTTTTGTGACTTCTCACATGGGTGGTCTCAGTCCTCGGCTCTTGATTGAGGTTACTAGGAGCAACATGTTGAAGCTCAAAAATGAGTTCCTATAAGATTATGAGGCCATGTGAAGACCTTTATGGCTTGGACACTCACCTCGCACTACATATACATTCACATACAGATACCCTATACCAAATTCACACACAACCTATACACTACTACAATTCACATCAACCGTACCTCCCACCAAACATCACTCATTTCATCCTACATACCCATTCATTTCAAATTCCATACACATTTACATTATTACACTCACTCCACCATACACTCTCACAACCAAAATCCAGTCAATCCACCAAACTCATCCCAATTAGTAAAATCCCTAAACCCAATGAATTTGAACCCTCATGTTAAAATCAAAATAAACCAAGCCTAAGTCCTAAATTCCATTATGATGAATTCATGACCTTATGGAATTCTTCATAATTAGATTTAAAAACCAAAACTATGACAAATTCCAAAGCCCAAATCCAAACTCAAAATCAAGATCTTCTTTAACCAAAATCCACATGACAATTTTTAGCCCCCATAATCAATTCAATCAAGCCTAAAGTCCAAGGATTTCATGATTAGTAAAACTAAAAATGGAACTATGAGAACTCTTTCAATACTTGGATCTCTCACCTACCTCCTTTAATGCAAGACATGTAGACCATGCATGAGCCATGACCAAGACACTTGGCTTCATCCAAGCCATATGGAAGCCATGAAGTTGTGCACAAGCCTCATGTAAGACATCATGCCATTTATGGTAAAAGGAGTACGTGCTTAACCACTCCAGTGATTCACTTAAATCCAAAATTATTCCCTAATCCCATGATGGGGACTTGTCACTCACTACCACAAGCTGAACATCAGTCATAACCACTTTGAGAGGTGATCTTGACCCATATATATAACTTAAACCCAAGCTCTTCCTAAAATAATTTGAAAACCTTTCCACTTAAATCAAGCACATATACCCACGACCCACCCTAATTGGCTTCTCCTTTCTTCACTACTAAGCTCCCTAAATAAGATGGTGACCACCCAAGGCCTCCCTTGCCACCATGGCCGGTGGTGGAGGCGAACGCGAGAGCAACCCAAAGGGGGCAAACTCAAAATTGACCCCAACCAATGTGGCTCACCCCCATTGTACCATTTCCTCTGCCTTCTCTCCACATAACTAGCCTTTGACCAACCAATTGGAGCCCCGCCCCTCCCCCATTACCGAGCTTATAAATAGACCACCTCCTTGGCCAAATTGGTCGATTGCACAAACCTTGTCAAAGCTCTGCCAAAATCATTCTAAATTACTCATACACTCATACGAAGCTCATCCCTGTTAGTCTTAAGCCGCTAAACCGACCACAAAACCCTAATTTCTTTATTAAAACCAAAGCTTTTTGACCATCTCATCAAACTCCATAAAACTCAAAATTGATAGTTCCAAAAGCATCTTAACACTCTAAAAAAAATTCCTCTATTGAAACCCCCCTCTCCTACAACCTCTATCATAGTGTTAACCTAAAATCAATCCACCCTTTGGTCTAACTCATACCTAACCCATCCATAAAAAAATTCAACACTTGGAAGAGGTTTGTAGAACCAAGACGAAGCTTCTTAACCACTTCAATTGAGGCTTCATCCCTTGGAAAAAAGAATATCTTGAAAATCCTTAATTTTGCCTCAATTTGGGCTTTTTAGAAGAGACTCAACAATTTATATCCACCTAGCCTTATAGATGTGTTCGTCTCGACGAAATGAAGCTTTAAGAACAAACCCCATCAAATTTGTTTGAGAATCGAGCTAGAACTTAACCCTAGATCATGGATGGTTCATGGGTTATAAATCATTTGAGATGATGTCCCGATGTCATCCATTTCCATGTATTTGAAACAGAGGGCATGGATCATTGTGGATGATGGATCGTGATGACTCAAAACAACGAATAGTATGTGACGAGGTAGCCTACGTGTAAACAATAACCAATCACAGGATGATGTATGGGACATCAAAGGCACGAAAAATGAGGTAGTTGTCTTGATATTAAGTAGATAAAAGTGGATTTTTTTAATTTAAATAAATACATGAAATGAAATATAATTTTAAAAAATCATATCTTGGTGTAAAAAAATCAGAAAAAATGACAAATACCCCTTTGCTCAGTGAACAGAGGAGAATTCATTAAACCAAAATTAAAAATAATTATCTTATATTTAATTTTAAATTAATAAAAAACCCCAAAACTTATTTAAATCATAAATAATAAAACATTGATCACCATGGCATAAAATTTTAGGGCTTATCTCTCATGCGCCTAGGGATGTTCACTAATGTTTCTAAAGTCAAAGAATAGCTCTAGCCCTAGAAGCCCTAATTTTTCATGGTAATTACCATTATTTACATAAAATAATTATAAAAAAATAAAATATAAATAAAAAAAATTTGAGAAAAATTTTGGAACATTAATCAAAGTTAGAGACACTTAAGAAAATTAAAAATAGAATTTAAAATTAAAGAATGTATTTCTAAGGATTTTTCTATTTCAAATCATTAAAAATTATAAAAACACAAATAAAATTCAATATGTCACAAAATTGTCTTTGATTAAGACACTAACCTTAAGATGTCCCAAACATGACTAAAAATTACTTACTTTTTTAAATATATTTTATGCTCAATTTTAATGATTTTTAATGATATTACACTTTAAAGGAAGGTATTTTGCATATTTTTTATTTTAGGTACAAGAAATGGACTTTTGGAGAAAATGAAGCAAAAATGGTGCACTTTGGAGTAAAAACAAGCAGGAAAGAAAATTCTGACTTGACACATTTTGATATGTCCTTATATGCTTAATCTAATTTACATTTCTCACATATTTTTGAAGAAAATTACACTTTAAAGAAATGTCATTTTCATGCTTATTTTGTAAGTATATCTGTTAGGAGCGAAACACAACTAAAACGGGGCAAAACGGAGCTGAAACTGAGCAAAACGGTGGAGTTGTTGTATGGTGGCGTTTGAGGAGCCAAAACTGGTGCAAATGGTGCCAGAATCTAAAGAACAGCCGCCAGAATCCATAGAATAGGCTCTAGAGGCATCAAAATCTAAAGAACTGGCGCCTGAGGCGCTTGAGACGATATAAGGTAGATTAAGGTTGTTTGAGACAAATTTTGAAGGCTCCAAAAGTTTCAAACACCCCATGGAGTGATTCAATGCATCTAGACACTTTGGAAGGCTCTTTAATGAAGGGACATGTCTCTTGAATGAATGGACACGTCATTTGGGATTCAAAAGGCGTGACTTTTGGAGAGAATTTGGGAGGGAATTTTGAATCTTTT
The DNA here is from genome assembly GCA_002079205.1 of Phalaenopsis hybrid cultivar. Classification (NCBI taxonomy): domain Eukaryota; kingdom Viridiplantae; phylum Streptophyta; class Magnoliopsida; order Asparagales; family Orchidaceae; genus Phalaenopsis; species Phalaenopsis hybrid cultivar. Next base: position 261,373 of record JXCR01148030.1, read on the forward strand.
TGAAAGGAGGTGGCTTCTAATTACAAAATGAGAGGAGTTGAGGGCATGAGTGTGGTGTAAGAGTGAAAGGAAGGCTTTGGAAAAGAGAGGATTTTATTATAGGGTTATAAAAGGAGATGGAAGGTGAGAGATTTCTTCTTCATTACATTTCTAGGAGAGAATTGAGTGTGATTGTAAAGAGAGAAAGGGCTTAAAGGGAACTTCTAGGGGTTTACTTAGGAAGGAGTGTGAGATAAGTTGTGTTTTTTCTTTCTTTATTTTGCAAACTTGTTTTTATATATGAAAACTGTATATTTTTGTATCCTTCTCATGAATTCAGAGTATTCTTCTTTATCCCTCTCCCTACAATGAGATTTGGTTTTGCGAAGAATTGATTTTGTTTTGTACGGTTTTAAATGTCAATAATTTGTGACCATTTGAACTCTGATCTTCATTTACTTTTTGATTTGGCCAATTGAAAGGTTAAAATATTTTGAGAAACATAAGTTCTGGAAGGGATATGCTTTGTACAATAAGGTACGAGTCACGTTCAATTTCATGGGTGAGAATGTAATCCATGGGGTTGAGTGCAAATAAATAGAGAAATATACTTTATTGGACACATAATTTGAGATTTGAAGGTGACATATTAAAATCCCCAATTTGGACTAACTGATTGGAAACTAATGTGAGGTCGTTAGCCATTAAACGAGGGAGAGGTGGGAGCTATGGAGTGAGAGCCGATATCCTCCCAACTTCACCATGAAATTAGGGGTCAAACTCTGGATTAGTCAATGTTCCTTATACACTTGACAGAGGGTAAAGAATGAGATTGCTCCTATTTGGCACAATACAGTTATATATATAATTTTAAATGTTTTTAATTACTTCACTAACCATGTAATCATTCTAAAGGGGAAAGATACTTTCTTAAATTTGAACTCTTCATCACAAAACTTTGTTTAGTTTTAGTAAATTTATGTTTGATTTTTAGGAATTTATTTAGTAAACTTAGTTTTTTTAGTTACATTTCTGTTAGCATTCATTTTCTTACTTTAGTTTTTATAGTTTGAATATTGTGATTTATGTTATTATCATAAGAATTTTCATCTTCCAAACTAAGACTTGATAGTAGTAGACTAGAATTAGCCTAAGGGATTTCTTACTACGCTTGTCTTTGGGATCGATATTGGGGTTTTTAAAGAAAGTCCTATATTACTTGAACTAATACTTGCACTTGCGTAAAACTCCTAGTGTGTGAACTATTTAATATATTTTATATAACATTTCAATTTTGCATATTGTCGGCACTATTTTTGGTGTGGGGTTTGCCCGTAAGAAGCTGTCGGTCATCGGAATTGAAATCCCGTTGCCTGCTTCGGAAGGACG
>JXCR01148031.1:13825-34730 GCA_002079205.1 Phalaenopsis hybrid cultivar
AAAAAAAGAAGCATATCTTTAAAATAATTGAAAGAAAGTAAGGCATGAGCAAAATCGGTTAAAGGCTGTTGTTTTGGCAATGCAAGTTAATTAAGAAGTCGTGCAACTAACAGCACATATCAATAGATCTTGTTATAATAACATCCCCAAAAAACAATTTATCATTTTGACTCATATATCCAATATAATGAAGACCATGTTGACCTCATTTTTGGTGAGGTCTCTTCTTCTTCTTAGAGTCAGTGATCTAGCCTTAGGGTTTCCTACCGACTCTCTTAGAGGACTAGACCGATGCCAATTCAAAATTCGACCCACTTCTTGACTCCTCGCAGTTTCATATGGCTGGTTCTAAATCCTCAACGCTAGTTGAGTCGATTAAAACCAAGTTGATGAAGCTCGAGTCGAGTACCCATAGGATCTAAAGCCTTAGTAAACTCTTCGTGTCGTCCGCGCACACTCACTATACAAAATCACAATTCAAGCACTCGATGCACGTATTTATTGAAATTCACGTCATATGCGCCTGTAAAAGGTTTCGTGATTGATCAAACTTGAATCAATTACTAGAACGATCAATCACGAGTGAGAATTTAAAGAAATTTGAGTGACGCGTTTTCGATCCGACCGTCCACAGAGTCGTCCAGACAACCCGGACCACGAAACAGACCGAGTCGGCGCATCCAAGACGTCGAATTTAGCTAGGAAAGGCACTTTCTTGATATGTTTGGGATGAGGTCGAATCGGGAAAATTTGCATATCTTATATTATATAATTAATATTTATGTTAATATATAGGATAGGGAGGGGCTGTGGGTTTTAATCTTCCCTAAATCCCTAATCTGCTTCCTCTGCCTTCGGTTCTGTCCCTTGCCCCGCGCTTACCGAATCGAACCCTAGCTTGCGGTTGCCCTTGGTTCCTCCTCTTCATGTGACGAATAGTTGACTTCGTCTCTCTCGACATCCTCTGCCCGAGTTGCAGCTTCCCGAAACACCTTTACTTTCGTCTCGCTGAGCAAGAACCCATTCGCGGTAGGTTAACTCTGTGTGTTTGTTCCTTGGGTCACGAATGTGGTGATTCTCCTCCTCGATAGCTCCTCTCTTTGTGGCCTTGGCTGCGGTGTGATCATCTTTCTGCTGGGGGTTGCTTCACCCAGGTAAGTCCCTGTTGACCTCATTTTGAGGTCATTACTCTTTCAATTAGGATCCTTGGATCTAACTCTAGGGGTTTCTATTGACTATCTTAGAAAACTAGTACTGGAATCTATCACCTTAGAAATTCCAGCCACATACTATTTCTTTTGTTATGTCTCACACTGATGATCTCAAAATCATCATCATATGGTCGAGTGATTAAGAACTATCATGTGAAAACTAAGGGAGAAGTTCCCAATAAGATCTCAAGCACTAGGAAAACCTCTTCAGAACTTTATCATCAAACACACATACACACAAAATTCACTAAATTGCACAAGATCGGATTAAAATTGAACTTAAAGGATGGGTGAAAATGCGAACTTCTCCAGACGACAAAATGGACTGCGCCAACGCGTCTGGGATATCAATTTTAGCAAGAAAAGAAACTCATACTGCTATAATTTTCGACACAAGCAAATTGCACGCAAATCAATAAATTTGTTAAAACAGCCTCCGACGACAAAACGGATCACGCCAACATGTCTGGAATGTTAGAATTACCTAAAAAGGACATCCATTTTGTTATGTTGTAACGCAAGAATAAAAGGTACGAATCAAATTTTATTTATGTAATATTAAATATTTTATATTTATATTACTAATTATAATAATATTTATAATTATAAACCCTATTTATCCCTTTACCCGCATACTTAGCCCCCATTTGATCCCACGGCTCGACCAGCCGCTTGGCTCTCCCCCTCTCGTGCGAACACTAGATCTCGCGAGCGATCCACGCGGCGATCTCCCTCTCTCTCGACTCTTCTCCTTCCTCACGTGGCCGCTCTACCTCTCGACGCTCCAATCGTGGGAGCTAGGCTGGCCGACCCTTATTCTCGAGGCTTTACTTTCTCCTCCTTTATGGTGACCATTCACTCCCGTTATTTGATTCAACCACCAGTGAGGCTGGTAGGTGGTTGTCCCACTCTCATCTCTGCCTATAAAAAAGCTTCCTAGAGTATTGTTTTGGGTTGTTGAAAATTTTGAGAGGGAAAAGAAGGCTGAGATTGTTTTGCTAGTTGCTGTTTAAGGCTCTTGGGAAGGCTCTGCCGAAATTCCTTCTCGGCAAGGTTCTTGTGTGCTGAAGTGTTCGTTGTTTGCTGTTTCTCAAAGCTTTTAAAAGGAGGGTTTCTGTAGGAAGTGTTTTCTTAAATCTGTCTTACAGTTTTTCTTTGAGTCTACGTTAAGAGGTATTTCTCTTCTTTCCTCTAATCTACACCATTTCGGATGGCATCTAAGAAAAATTATTTTCTCTTCTAAAGCATGTAGAAGCAAGATTCGGGTTTGTTTTGAAATTTGAGCATGAATAGTCCCTGGAAACATTAAAATGGAGCATAATATGGATGCCCTCTTTTCTTTTTCTGCTCAAGATACATGATGAATAAGATTTCTTTTTGGAAAGTTTTAGTTGTTATCCTATGGAATGCATGCTAGGAAGAAAAATGCAAGGTTGGATCTTTTCTTTTATATATATTTATCCAAGTGGATGTTAGAATTAGTTTCAATACTTGATAATATGTTGATATTAGGAATTCGTTTATGCTTATTCGTTCCCTGCTACTTGTTACTATTTGGAACATGTAATGGATGCAATACTTTGAAATATAAGGTTTTAAGAGACTTGATTTTGATAGCCCTGTTTTAACCCATTTGTTGGGTTTGGTTTTGATTTTTTGGAATGGATTCATGCTGGAAACTGTCTTGACCCATCTGCTGGGATTCGGTTTTAATTCTTTTGGAATGAATAAATGCTGTAAATTATTCATTGTTTTCTCATTTGGTTGGGTTCGGTTTTGATCTTTTTGGAATGGATTCATGCTAGAAACTGTCTTGACCCATCTGCTGGGACTCGGTTTTGGTTCTTTTGGAATAAATAAATGTCGAAAGTTTTTTTTTCTGTTCTACCATTTGGTTGGGTCCAATTCTGACTCTTTTGGAATTGAATTATAGCTGGAGGTATTCTTTTTGTTCTTGCTCTTCTGTTGGGCTCACGTTTACCTGTTACAGTTAGTTTGTTTTATCTCTTTGTTGAGCTCAGATGTGCCTGTTTTGGATCATTGTCTTGCTTTTCTTGCTGGGCTCGGTTTGCCCCTGTATTGAACTCGGTCTACCCCTTTGGTGGGCTCGGTTTGGCTCCTTTTGGGAATGTGTTTTGGCTGGAATTCCTTTCTGTTTCAGTCCCTTTGGTGTGCTCGATTTAGCCCCCTGTTGGGCTCGGTTTGGTTGGAAGCTCCTCATATAACGTTCGTCCTGAGATTTTTATTGGTAATCAAGTTTGTCATCCCAAGATTCATGATTTCAATATCTACTTATATATGAGGATGTTTGAAATAAGTTGATCAATTAATTACTATGTCTTACTTGATGAAAATGGCTTCGGTCTGGATGGTTTATGGTAGTTTGTCATTTCACTCTCTTTTGTGTATTAAAATGACAAAATAATAATGTTGTGGTGGGTTGTCCTTTTGTCGTCTCTACCCATGAGCTTAAATGGTGGTGGTCTCCTTCCTGCTGCCTTGGCCGTGAGCCTTACCTTGTGTTTACTGCCCTTGTGGTCTTCCTCTTGCTGCCCTTACCCCTGGGCTTATTCTATGGTTTCTTTCTCCTTCTTGGCCCTACCCATGAGCTTAAATGGTGGTGGTCTCCTTCCTGTTGCCTTGGCCGTAAGTCTTACCTTGTATTTACTGCCCTTATGGTCTTCCTCTTGCTGCCCTTACCCGTGGGCTTATTCTGTGGTGGCTTTCTCTTTCTTGGCCCTACCCGTGAGCTTAAATGTTTGGTGGCCTTCCTCTTGCTGCCCCTACCTGTGAGCCTTACCTTGTGATCTCTTCGTGAGATAAGTTGGGTTGGTGTATGTCCCTCTCTGTTGCCCCTAGTTATGAGCATTTATATGGTTTAATCTGGATAATTTCATGTTTATATGATATGAAAAGTTTTTTTTTAATGCAAGTTAGAATTAAACGATTTCGATTTTGGCATAATTTTCTGGAAGGCTAGAAGGTTGCCCCCCCCCCCCTGGATTATCTCCTTTTTTTTTGTGAAATATGAAANTAGAAGGTCCCCCTATGGATTATTCTCCTTTATTTTGTGAAATATAAAAGGCTTTTATAGCTTTATTTTGGGAAATCATAAAGTTGATATGAAACAAATTCATGAAGGGTTTGAAAGCTTATAAAATTGTCATTTGAAAAAGTGTTTGGAGAGTCAACATTAAAATTTGGATAACATAAATGTCACATTTCGGTTCAGGCTGAGGTGTATTAGTACATATAGGTGTTGGAGCCGTGGATACAATTGTTACATTAGTTTTGGGCCCGTTTCGACCTGTTTGAAANAGTTCAGGCTGGGGTGTGTGAGTACATATAGGTGTTGAAACCGTTGATACAATTGTTACATTAGTTTTGGGCCCGTTTCAACCTGTTTGAAAGAAAATTTGGAAGGGATAACTTTCTTGGGTTGATCCATTTATAAAATTTGAGAAAATGATATCCTTCTTGGATTTATTCAAGGATCATGGGCTCTCTTTTTTTGTGACAGTTTTGTGGTTTGCTCCACCATTCATCCTTTCGATCTTTTAGGTGGATTAGTTCTTTCTCTCTCTCATCCCCATTTTTTTTTTCTTGCTTCTTGGTTCGGTTTTTAGTGCTTATGTCTGCACATAAGTGCTCATATATAGCTTACGATATCAGATTTGGCTATATATGAAACCATCAAGTAAGGACGCAAGTAAATGTCAGTTTTGTTTTGGGGCTTAGGGCGATGATGACAAAGGCACGCCGATGGTAGAGCATGATGATATTTCATCCTATGATATCAGGACTCAATCCTGGGATCTGATAAATTGTAGGATGACAATTTCATTCACCGACACAAGACTAGCGGGGGACCCGTATCTTCTTAAGTTGTTGGCGGTCCTATGCCCGACGACGTGATCGACTCGTGGACAACTATACTTTTTTTTTTAAAATTATAAAACAAATTGATAAAAATAAATACAATATTTTTATTACAAAATTGATACAACTTTCTTTTTGTATGTCTGAAATCTATGGCATGCTAAAATATAAATTTTAAATGTGTTACAACTTGGTTGTTTACTTGTTGATTGCCGATACCGGGCTAAGGAGTACCCTCCTAAGTTAGTTTTAGTAGGACACTCTTCTAGTTGAGTGACGGGTTCTATACATCCGGGTGACCGATAGTAGCATTCGACGTCCCTCGAGTACAAATATATTATATTTGAGCCTAGNTCTTTCTTGGGTTGATCCATTTATAAAGTTTGAGAAAATGATATATTTCTTGGATTGATTCAAGGATCTTGGGCTCTCTTTTTGTCACAATTTTGAGGTTTGCTCCACCCTTCATCCTTTCAATCTTTTGGGTGGATCAGTTCCTCCTCTCTCTCATCCTCATTTTCAGTGCTTATGTCTGACACATAAGTACTCATATATAGTCTTTTGATATATATGAAACCATCAATCAATGTCGCAAGTAGGTTGGTTTTGTTTTGGGGCTTAGGGCAATGATGACAAATGCACGTCAGGGATAGAGCAGAATGATATTCTATCCTACGATATCAGGACCCAATCTTGAGACCTGATAAACTATAGGATGACAGCATCATTCACCGCACAAGACTAGCGGGGGACCCGTACCTTCTTAGGTTGTTAGCGGTCCTACGTCTGACGACATAATCAACTCGTGGACAATCGTAATTTTTTTCAAAACTGATATGAACATATACAATATTTATAAAAAAAATATTTTACTACAAAATTGATACAAATTTCATTTGTATGTGTGGAATCCACGTGCATGCTAAAATGTAAATTTTTAAATATATTAAAATTTCATTGTCCACTTGTTGATTACTAGTACCGGGCTAAGGAGTAGTCTCCTAAGTTAGGTTTAGTAGGACACCATTCTAGTTGAGTGGCGGGTTCTATACATCCAGGTGACCGATAGTAGCCTTCAACGTCTCTCGAGTACAAATATATTATATTTGAGTCTAGCCCCGACCCCGAGTGCTTGCGGTCCCCCCTTTTTGGATTTTTTTCGTATGTTTTATTGGAATTTTTGGGCAAAGCACTCGCGGTACTTTTTCCAGGGTCTTCCCGAGATTTTGATAATTTTCTTGGAATTATCATTTGTCGATTTTTTTTCGAGTTTTCCGTCGTGGGTCATTTGTCGATTTTTTTTTCGAGTTTTCCGTCGTAGATTAATTGTTGATTTTGTCGAGTTTTTCCAGGAAATATTTCTTTTATTTATGCAGTAAATACTAGCTCGCTTAAAGGAGCAGCAGGCTTCCTAGATATACATGTTTGATTTACATTACAGCATTTTACTTCATAGCATACTATATTGTTCTTCTTCTTTACTGTACATTCTACTGTTCTTTTCTTTTATATAACATATTATACTGTTCTTCTTTTTTACCGTACATTCTATAGTTTTTTTTCTTTTCTACTGCATGTTTTATTGTTATGTTACACACTATACCTTAGTGTAGGAAAACCTAATGATCACATGTACCCCTTTAAAACTAATATCAAACCCGAAAATGCTACGAAGGAGAGCTTGGAGCGAACACCGTGGGCAACATGATGAGGACATACGAAGAAAGCACTTCAAAATGGATTTGCAACATCAAAACAAATTCATGTCACTAATCACTTTCCTTAGTTTAAATAAAAACCCATAGAATTTCGAGGTGTATTACCTAGCGCAGCATAAACCCTCACATGTCACTTTTAGGCTTTTGCATAACTCTGATGTACAATTATAAGTCCTAACACTTTAGGATTCTGATATTACTGTACGGTACAGTGTAAATCCTCCTATATTTTTAAGCTATTTGCAATTTCAAATATCGTGTGAACATAAATCCTAAATTCTAAATAAATTGCAGTATTAAACATTAAATAACAGTATTTCAAAAATATAAAGTCAAATAATATGATAGTTGGGAAATCACCAGGATTTTTCTTAAATCTATGATATCCCCTACTCTTCATTCATTTGGATTCCGTAAAATAAATGTTTCTGTTTGAGTCACTCCCATTTGATTTTCCCATATCCAATTGCGGAAACTTAAACTTTGAAATCTTAAAGGCATAACCACTGATCTTAATCAAGAGTTTTCTTAAGTAATCCCGGTCATTTAAGATGTAATTAACTAAAGAGATTTGCCTCTATAGGAAACTTGGAACCCATGTAAAATAAACGCTATCTCATTTTTATATTAGGTAGAGAAACTTGTTGGCCTCATATAAAAATATTTCACAGACCAAATGGATGTCACAAATTCTTTAGTTTAGGTGATTGAGCCTACTACAAGTGATATATTTATTCTTCGGGAAGTATATTATTTATGGTATTATGCTCAGTCATCCAAACTATTCAAAATGTGTGACATGTTTGGTCTCATCTCTTTTCAAAAATTAAAAAAATATATATTACTTTCAAAAAAAAAATCAAAATCACATATTTATATTTAAGTTATTTTCATATCTACAAAATTATCTCTTTTCAAAACCAAAAAATTAAAACGGCCGACAGCCCCGCGGGCTCTTCTTTCCTTCTGCGCCCGTAAAAGTTTATGGGAGGGAGTTTCTAAGGGGTTACGAAAATTCGAAACTTGGGGGAGGCTCTGTCAAAAATTTCTTCTAGGTTAGGAGCTTGTGGACTTGGTGTTTGAGAGTTCTTTGGCTTTCCTTTGTTGTTTGAAAGAAGCTCGGGCAAGGTACTTTCTCTTCTCCTTCTATGTTTTCTCCTCTGCCTGACAGAGACTATGTGTTGTTTTCTTCTTTGCTCGACAGAGAATACATGCATGCGAGAGTTTAATTGTTTGGTTGATACATCATGTTGAGGTTGCTCTTTAGTTGTTAAGTTTTTAATGTTTCTTTGGCTTTAGTTTAAATGTTGCATATTATTGGGTCTGTTTTAAATACTCTAAGATATTTAGCCGGAAATGTAGACTCACGGAAGGCACGATTCAATTCTTGTGCATGTGCAAGCTTCTTCCTTATGTTCTTATCACATTTCTACTTGTATGTTGAAGTTTGAGGGTTGTTTTAGCCTTGTGGGCTGCGGTTTTCCTTGCAGGACTGATTTAATGTTAAGACTTCTGAAATTGTATTTTGGGAGAAGGAAGGGTCTTGTTTGGTTTTGCTCCCTATTACTGAATTCTCCGTTCAAAATACACGTGTAGCTAAAATCTGTTTTTTTTTTCTTTTTTTGAGGCTTTGTAGAATTGGTTTTGGAGGCCTAGCTTTACTCCCTATTCAAAATACATGTTAAATGGAAAATTTGGTTTTTAAAGCTTTTTGGAGCTTGTTTTGGGGGCTTGATTTTATTCACTGTTGCTGCCTCCCTATTCGAAATATATGCGGAATGAAATAGTTGGTTTCTTGGAGGCTTTTTGAGTTTGCTTTGGGGTTCGGTTTTGCTTCCCTACTATCTGAAATATGAATGCATTGTTTCTCTTTTGTTTTGAGGTTTTTGGAGAGCTTTGTGTTAGGGTTTGCTTATTCTACTGCCCCTACCTGAGAATGTTTATATGGGTTTTCTTCTGTGGACTTGAGGTTGTCTTGTTGCTCCTACTTGAGAGCACCTGGATTGTTTTCTGTTGTTGGGGGTTAGCTTATGGTCGTCCTTTATTTGAGAATTGTTGGTTTGTTTGTTGCTATTGAGATGTCCTCCCTACTTCCCCTGCCCGAAAGTTATTCCTACCCCTGGCCATGGGAATTTTGTGATGCTTTTCATTGAGGTGTTGCCACCTGTTGAGTGTTTGTTTGGGTTGGCCCCATAACCGTGAGCACCACAGCGATGTCTAGGATGTCTCTTTAGAGTTAAGGTCCGATCGTAGGATAGTTGGGAAGTCACCAAGGTTCCCTCTGGATCTATCACATCCCCTACCTTTCACTCTATTGACTCCCAAAAATAAATGTTCCTATTTTGAGTCATACTCATTTGATTTCCTCATATTTAACCTTGGAAACCTAAACTTTGAAATCTTGAAGACAGAACCACTGATTTTAATCGAGAGTTTTCTTAAGTGATTTCGGTCATTTAAGATGTAATTAACTACAGCGGCTTACCACTATAGGGAACTTAAGAACACAGCTTAATATAAACTATATTTAATCTCCTGTATTAAATAGAGGAATTTGTCGGCTTATTAAAAAGGGTTTCGCAGACCAAATGGACGTCAGAAATTTTTTAGTTTAGGTAATTAAGTCTACCAACAAGTTATATGCATATCCTTCAGAATAGTGTACTACTTATGGTATCGCGTTCAGCCATTCAAAATATCAAATATGTGAGGTCCATGCGGTCTCACTTTTCAAAAAAAATATTATTTTCTGAAATTATGATCATATATATATATATATATATATATATATATATATATATATATATATATATATATATATATATATANGGTGGAGTTTGATTTATCTGAAGGGAAATAGTAACCTAGATGTGAATATTATAATTCACCAAATATACGAATCTCAAATCAAGTCATGGAAGTGCACATACAAAGATGATCTACATGCATTTTGAGATAATCTAACAGTCCATATAAGAAAAATAAAATACTCTATGCAACTTTCTTTAAAAAGTAAGGATGATTATATAACTTTATATTTTGAAATTTTTATTTTCTATAAATAGGAGGACTATAATATGTATTAGGGGCTTTTGGTTTTTTTCTCACAATCCCTCTCATGTAGGAAGGCCCCTTCCCTTCTTAATGTAACCATTGTATTCAAGGAATAAAAGGGCCAAATAGCCCGGGAACACTCTACTTTGTTTCTACGGGGCAAGTATTGTTGTCTCTTTTTCCCCACCTCTCTCTCATTCTCTCTCTCTCCCTCTCCCTCTCCCTCTCGCTTGGTCTAATATGCTCAATTCCTTGGGTGTGTCTCCTAAACAATTTCGGATTCAACATTCTAAAAAGTGCGTTGAGCGTAGATTACGCCATCAACAAGAAGAGGATCAACACCAATGATGAACTCCTTAGAGGTACACTCCTAGTAAAGAGAACATAAGGGGGAACTTGTACAACAATGAATTCACCCTATTTATTCCTCGTCGTCAGCCATCTCCAAGAAACTCCATCTCTTTCTCCATAGATCTACTCCATCTCTTTCTCCATAAATCTACAAGAATCTCTTAACAACTCATCCAATTTCTCACTTTTCCCGATAGATTCAATAAAGACAGAGGTGTGTGCAAAAATTGGGTGCATGTTTTCCTCTTCAAGATCTAGAGACTACCTACGCTTCTGCTGTCACACAAAATTTCATGTCAACCACTCATCTGCTAGTCACTCCTTCTAGTCGCACTGATGCCCCCACACTGGTCACCTCTCTGCCGCGCAAAATTCCGCCTCGACCACTCACCGACCTATCACTCCTCCCAGGAGCACGAACACCTTGCACTGGCTGCCTCTTCGTCGCGCAAAATTTTGTGATGGCCACTCACCACCTCGGTCATTCCTCAATGTCGCATGAACGCCCCACATCAACCACTTAACTATCATGGGGAAGACTCATCGTGCCGGTTGTATCTACCGGCCAACTGCCTACTCGCAAAGGCTATCCACCTGTTTTTCTTCTATGTCATATACGGGTCTCGCCGCACCGGCCATATCTCCTGGCCTGCCACTAACCTCGAAGGCCGCACATGCTTATCTTCTCTGTTGCGCTCAGGACTGATTGTGTTGGCCATATCTGCTGGCAGACCGCCTCACCGAGTCAGCTACCTAACTAGTCGGTCGCGGTGCGGTGCCGACCATCTCCTCCATACCTTTTAAAGTCTCCAAATCTAACAAGGTCACGTGTTTTTTTTGAATGAGATGGTTTTTTTATATTCAAATTTTTTTTCTATATTTAATATCCTTTAAATCAATANACACATCCTTATAGTTTAGAATGTAGATTCCATAGCAGCTAAAATGGCATCTGGATGTGTAATATCTCAAGAATAGCATCTTTACGTTCAAATAACAAACAACCATGCCCAATATCACATATTAATTAGATATAAAGCATAACCAACTTCATCCATCCAAATAGAAACCAAAATTTATCATTACGCAATGCGCACAAAACATTATACTTACCCCATACCCTCGCAGTGCCATCTTCAGAACCAGTAATAATCTACAAAAAGTCCAAAACAATAATATAGTCATGATAATTATTTTGAATATCATATTAGGAAGAGGTTCAATTGCTAATGTAGATATATTTTCTAGAAGTGGTATCATAAAAATAGAAACATCATAACCAGAAGGTACTCTAAAAAAGTATGAATTTGGTGTAAACAAATATAAATACGGCTATTAAAATTATTTGAGTAATTTAATCCAATAAGATAACTATTTTAGGAAAACTTGAGTGCTAATATGATTCCAAACAAATGACTGGAAAGAAACTCATGTGTTGGATAATCATGTTATGATCCGTATGAGCACGTGCAGCATAACACTAATGATGTAATTCAAATCTCCAACAAGGGTAGGTCTTCCTTATATAAACTCATAGATATGGTAAAAACAATTTGGTATAACTGATTTCAAAATGTGTTAGCCTAAAAGCCAATAAAGTATATGTGCTTAAAGGAGACGTCATGTGTTCATGACAGACAAATAAACCCTCTTCATTTATTTTCAACTTCTTTAACTAATCTCCAGTAACCTACAAGAGGGCAGTTCTACTTAAAACATCTTTACTAGCCATAGGACTATAGGAGCAACATGATGTTTGTACTCGTCTAGGTTTTTTTAAGGAAATTTAGCATAGTTTTCTAACTTTTGAACTTTTTTTAAGGACACAATTTTTTTCCAATCAAGCTTGTTCAATAATGCAGCTGAATGCATAAACATCAAGATATTGTCTGCTTTGACTTAATGGCCTCATAGTTTTGTCCCAATAGTGTAACTTCCCGAGAGATAACCCATCCTAAGAGTGCTCCCAAACAAACACACTTGACTTTGGAGTTTTTGATGAAATTTTGATTGTTACACCAAAAAACTCTTCGATGTTTAATAGTTCAGCTTCATTATAATTAAGAGTTTTCGCACACCGAACGTGGAATAAAACAAATCTANCAGTTTTCTAACTTTTGAACTTTTTTTAAGGACACAATTTTTTCCAATCAAGCTCGTTCAATAATGCAGCTGAAGGCATAAACATCAAGATATTGTCTGCTTTGACTTAATGGCCTTATAGTTTTGTCCCAATAGTGTAACTTCCTGAGAGATAACCCATCCTAAGAGTGCTCCCAAACAAACACACTTGACTTTGGAATTTCTGATGAAATTTTAATTGTTACACCAAAAAACTCCTCGATGTTTAATAGTACAGCTTCATTATAATTAAGATTTTTCGCACACCGAACGTGGAATAAAACAAATCTAAACTTATTTTTAAAAAATCGATTCCATAGAATAGCAAATTATTTCACATGCTTATTTGAAGACCACAGAGGAGAAGTTAATTTTGCAATTAAAAACAACAAAATAAATTTACAACAAATACCTGATTGTTGGATTTACGCACAGTAACAGAGTGCAGGTAATCTGAGTGACCCTTGAATACAATTTTCTTTTTGCCTGTTTCCTAAAAAAAGCAATATCAACAAAAGCATAGTTCATATGGCTACAAGAAACAATAAGCTAACAAAAAGAATNCGCAAAAGAAATGCACTATAAAAGTAATATATTGTATTTAAAATACTTTTAAAGTTATTTAGTTCAATGTAAAAAATGACAAACTTCACATGTTCTTATTTATTTTGAAGAAAAATAAAATCAAAGTAAAATATTTAGTTAGTAGGCAATCGTGATAACGGTTGTCGACGGACTACTGGCGACGGACGCCAACTGTCGATGGTTAGAAAGAGCAAGCTATACGAGGGTTGGCGGCGACAGGTAAAGAAACGCTAGGCGGCAAAGATCAAGTTTTGGGTAGCAACACATAAGGGTTGGACCAACGGCGCAAGGCTGGTAGTGGGTAGTGACAGGCGATGGGGTAGCTGCGGCAGCCTGTGGTTGTGAGTTGTGTGCGGCAATGGCTGCGACCATCAGCAATGAGGAATATTTTAAACAAAGTGGTGCATTTGAAATTCACTCAAATCAAGGGAATTCCAAATACATAAAAAATGAACTAAAGAATGAATACATTATAATTTTGGCACTACATTTGAATTTCATCCAATTAAACACCCTAATTTCTGAAACTCTTATAAAAAGACTACAGTGCCCTCCTTTTGCAATAAACCAAATTACGACTTAATGATTTATCAATCTATGCCTCAATCAATGGAGATAAGAGCACTAAAGTGATGAAGGCTCTAAAAATCATAATTTGTATACTTAAACACATCCTTATAGTTTAGAATGTAGATTCCATAGCAGCTAAAATGGCATCTGGATGTGTAATATCTCAAGAATAGCATCTTTACGTTCAAATAACAAACAACCATGCCCAATATCACATATTAATTAGATATAAAGCATAACCAACTTCATCCATCCAAAGAGAAACCAAAATTTATCATTACGCAATGCGCACAAAACATTATACTTACCCCATACCCTCGCAGTGCCATCTTCAGAACCAGTAATAATCTACAAAAAGTCCAAAACAATAATATAGTCATGATAATTATTTTGAATATCATATTAGGAAGAGGTTCAATTGCTAATGTAGATATATTTTCTAGAAGTGGTATCATAAAAATAGAAACATCATAACCAGAAGGTACTCTAAAAAAGTATGAATTTGGTGTAAACAAATATAAATACGGCTATTAAAATTATTTGAGTAATTTAATCCAATAAGATAACTATTTTAGGAAAACTTGAGTGCTAATATGATTCCAAACAAATGACTGGAAAGAAACTCATGTGTTGGATAATCATGTTATGATCTGTATGAGCACGTGCAGCGTAACACTAATGATGTAATTCAAATCTCCAACAAGGGTAGGTCTTCCCTATATAAACTCATAGATATGGTAAAAACAATTTGGTATAACTGATTTCAAAATGTATTAGCCTAAAAGCCAACAAAGTATCCGTGTTTAAAGGAGACGTCATGTGTTCATGACAGACAAATAAACCCTTTTCATTTATTTTCAACTTCTTTAACTAATCTCCAGTAACCTACAAGAGGGCAGTTCTACTTAAAACATCTTTTCTAGCCATAGGACTATAGGAGCAACATGATGTTTGTGCTCGTCTAGGTTTTTTTAAGGAAATTTAGCATAGTTTTCTAACTTTTGAACTTTTTTCCCACTGCTCTTAAAAAAAATCACTAGTACTAACACTATGCACTCACATGCTCAAGGACACATTTTTTTCCAATCAAGCTCGTTCAATATTGCAGCTGAATGCATAAACATCAAGATATTGTCTGCTTTGACTAAATGGCCTCATAGTTTTGTCCCAATGGTGTAACTTCCTGAGAGATAACCCATCCTAAGGGTGCTCCCAAACAAACACACTCGACTTTGGAATTTCTGATGAAATTTTAATTGTTACACCAAAAAACTCCTCGATGTTTAATAGTACAGCTTCATTATAATTAAGATTTTTCGCACACCGAACGTGGAATAAAACAAATCTAAACTTATTTTTAAAAAATCGATTCCATAGAATAGCAAATTATTTCACATGCTTATTTGAAGACCACAGAGGAGAAGTTAATTTTGCAATTAAAAACAACAAAATAAATTTAAAACAAATACCTGATTGTTGGATTTACGCACAGTAACAGAGTGCAGGTAATCTGAGTGCCCCTTGAATACAATTTTCTTTTTGCCTGTCTCCTAAAAAAAGCAATATCAACAAAAGCATAGTTCATATGGCTACAAGAAACAATAAGCTAACAAAAAGAATTAAAACATTTTGTTACCCTTATACAGAAGAATGCGGATAGAATTGCAGGTGGATAGAAACAACACTGGGTGGTTAAAATGGAGAAATACCTCAACCATCCTATAATGAGAGAATTATGGAGACTAAAAGGTCTATTTCAGGAACTATAATTAGATCATTTATGTTCCCTAAATCTAACTGCTGGGAAATAAGCCATTAAGAGCTAAGTAAAATCTGGTATAAACCAAAACTCTTAAGATGAGTATGTGAAGAAACTAAGGTCAAACTGACATATGATCATATATTATAAAAATGGTGGGAGTAGCACCTACTAAAAAAAAATTAATAGTTAAAAATAGAAATTTGATTGGCCATGTAAAAAACAGATTAATTATGCAGTGATAAAACAGATAGAAAACTTAAATGAAAGGCGGGTAAAAGAAATTGTGAGAATAAAAGCGATATTGCTAAAGTTGTCAAAGCTCATTTGCGCTGAAGAAAATTAATATCTTGTGTAACACGCACTGATTTGGAATATAGAATAAGTATTATAGCAAGTAATTGAAATAAGCTATTTACGATTGTTGTTAGATTGCAAGCACATTAATAATAAAGCTGTAACTATTAGAAAAAACACAAATATTTTTACATGAATGATGAAACTTAAAGGAACATCCTTAATTCATAAAAGAATAAATCACAAACTAAAAATATTGAGGAAATGAATCATCATAGAAGGATGAACAAGTTAGTCATTAACAAACAGAAATAAAGCAGATGAAAGCTTGCAATTATATAGAATATTGTCATATGAACAAAGTTAAACTAAAATGCTGATGTAACCAAATAATTACATTATTTTCTATGATGATAGAAAAAAAACTTGAATCGCCGCAAACATATACATACCATATCCCAACAATAAGCACAGGAATCGCCAGCAGCTGAGAAAATAGATCCATCCTAAAAACAAAAATAATGTCAGGTTCCTTCTGATCAAGCAGTCTATCACAAAAATTTCCCAAACAAATAAAAATATAAATCTACTTTGTCATACAAAATAGTAAAATTTGTTAAGTTTGGCCTATTATCCCAAATATCCATACAATAGCCTCATTTGAAGCTGAAGTTAAAAGAATCAAAGAAAAAAAGTAGTAGCACAGATAATAAACCAGCAGCCACAACATAGAAAAGCAATTTAAGAAATCAACCTCTTTGTCCACAGCGATGGCATTGTTTTCTGGAATTGGGGAAAGCGCACCCCATGGACCTCTAAAAAAACATAATTGATTAGAAAGGCCATAGACTAGCATAACTAAAAATATATAAGAATTAAATTTCAAAAAGCATATATATGACAAGAAACTTGGATAGAATGTACATGAATCTATTCAAAAAATTATGTGAAAGGCAAGTATCATTGATCATCTGAGGAAGAAAAGCCCCATAAGAGACCAATTGAAACTACGTTCAAGGCAAAAACCAAAACCAGAAACCAAAAATCAACTAAAATGTGAAGTTGGAATTTACATTCAAGTAAAAGACTACGCTACCTGCTATAAAGATGAACGCGTTATCCGTCAAATTCCTATTACTGCATGTTTTTTAAAGTTAAAAATACTTCAAAAGCTTTACATCTAACAAACGAATATTTACCTCTTACCTTACTTGACGCGGTAGCGTCCGCATATAAGGACGAGCGATCTCGAGTTTGCAAGCATCGAGCACCCAGGTTTTGCAATCAGGACTGAACCGAACTGAATGCCCTTTCTTTATTTTTCTTTCCAATTTTCAACGCATTTCCTTGTATCCTCCCCTCCTTTATGGTCATTTCATATATATATGTTGTATTAAGGTTCTGAAAGTTAGTTTTTCGGTCCTTGCCCATAATGTATCAAGTGAGGTGGATCCCGCCCATACAATATCTTGAAAGGGGTTGTCTATGCTGCGGTGTGGTACGAAGCATTACACCAATATTCGGCCCATGCAATATACTTAGCCCATAACTTCGGTGTACAGATACATAACAACGCAGGTCTGTCTCCACCTCATGTTCTTTAGGGATGATATGTGGTGCTTCTTTTTAGGATTGTTCATTACAACCTAAATAGCTCTTTCCATAAGTGGTTGAGAGACACCTTGTCCCTATCCGATACAATCAATTTTGACTCCCTGTGCAAACGGACTACTTCACGGATAAACACCACCGCGACTGCGGCCGTAGTGAAAAGATGTCATAATGGAATGCAATGTGCATACTTAAGCGATCCACGACCACCATAATCACTGTAAACCCTTCTAACCGGAACAATCCCTCGATAAAATCCATCGTCACTTCCTCCAAAACCTTCTCCGGCAATGTTAATGCTTGTAGTAACACCTATGGTGTTGTGGCCAATTACTTGTGTCGCTAGTACACATCATATTTTGTCATGTCCTTTAATCACACTGTCATGAAACTCTTGCAATAATCTGGGAATATACTCTGACGACTTGGGTAGCACAAATCTCCCCTGGTAGAGTAGTTGTTGTCCCTTCAATGCATATCTTACATGACTATTCGGGTAATGTAGTAATTTAGTTATTATTCTCCGCAGCTCCTCATCTCTTTCGCCTCTTTCGCTCTCCTGTCTCAAAACCTCCCAATCTAAGACCTAGGGTACCGATGGAGTCGTCAATTGGAGTTCCTCCACCTTTTCAATAGTGCATCAGCTGTCTTGTTCTCCAACATGGCTGGTACTGAATCTTGAAATCATACCCCTGAATCTTGAAATCATACCCCAGTAGCTTGGATAGTCATCTTTGATGTTCTTCAGTCACCATCCGCTGGTCTAGAAGATCCTTTAAACTTCTCTAATCTGTCCTGACCAAGAAATGTCGTCCCAACAGGTAAGGTCGTCACTTCTGAATTGTCAAGACAATCGCCATCAATTCTCGTTCATATACTGACTTTAGTCTCCCTCTGGCTGTAAGAACCTGGTTAAAATAGTCAATTAGTAGTTGATCTTATGTGAGCACTGCTCCTAATCAGTATCCTGATGCATCCGTCTCCACCACAAATAGTTTTTTGAAATCTGGAAGCGTTGATACCGGTACGCTAGTTATGGCCCCCTTCAGATGCTCAAATGAGTGTTTGGATGTTTTCCCTAACTGAAATTATCTTACTTCAAGTGCTTAGTCAATGACCATGTTATCGTGTCATATCCTCTCACAAACTTCCATTAGTAGTCCGTAAGCCCCAAGAATCCTCTCAACCCCTTTGAAATCCTCGATAATGGCCAATCAACCATAGTCTCGAACTTGAACTGATCCACTGCTATAACCACATGTCCTAGGTACTCCACCTATAACTAAGCAAAAGAATATTTTTTCAAGTTAACATATAACTAGTGCTTCCTCGACGTCTCCAGAACTGTCCTCAGGTGCCCCACATGCTCAGTCTCTGTAAGTTTGTAGATCAGGATATCATCAAAGAAAACCAAGAAAATTTTCTCGAGTTAAGGTCGAAAAACCTTATTCATGAGGGATTGAATTAGCGTTAGGGCGTTGGTGAGGCCGAACGACATCACTAAGAACTCATAATATCCTTCATGTGTCTAGAATATTGTCTTATGCACATCAGCTGGCTTCATCTTGATCTAGTGGTACACTGACTAAAGATCATTTTTTTAGAAAATTACTGCCTCATAAAGTGCATCTAACAACTCATACATCATAGAATAGGAAACTTGTCCAACACTGTTTCCTTGTTTAAAGCCAGTAGTACATGCTCCAGGCATAATCTCCAACTATCATCTTTTTTCGTCACCAACAGGACAGAACAGAAGAAGAGCTCACATTAGGCCTAATAATTCCAACCTCGAGCATCTCCTGGATCAGCTTCTATATCTCATCCTTCTGAATTTGGGGGCACCTATATAGTCTGACGCTGATGGGAGAAACACCCTCCTTCAATGTAATAGCGTGCACGTGCTCTCTCCGAAGAGGTAACCTGATTGATTGCTAGAAAACATCTGTAAACTGCGGTATGAGCTATTAGACCCCCTCCGGAAACTCTGCCAACTCTGAATCTCGAACATCCTCAATGCTCAGCAACTCTATAAAGTAACCTAGTCCTACTCCCCAAATCGACTTGACCATGGTTTGAGCGACACCATGGTTTTCCATAAGCTAGCATTTCCTCCCAGCACCACCTTCCTACCCCTACTTGGAACTCCATCCTCAAGGACTTCCAATCTATATTCATCTCTCTCAATGATCGCAACCACTTCATCCCCAGAATCATATCTGTGTTTCCCAAATCTAAAGGAAAGAAATCTTCCACCACTTGTAGGCCAAGTAGTATCAGAATCAACCCTCTGCAAATTCCTCGGCTTTTCTCTACAATTCGCTATCTCATCATGACGCCAAAGCTCCCTGTAGTCACCAGCTTCAACCCTAGCTTCTTCACAACCTGATTTGAGATAAATTTATGTGTGACCCCGCTATCCACCAACAACACAATTGGTTGTTCCCCGATCCACCCCTCAACTTCATTGTGTGATTCGGGGTAAATCGCACCTCTGAATTGAGGGACACCTCCGCCACATCCAAATGAAGATGCTCCTCCGCTACTTCCTCTTTTGATTTCTCACTCTTTGTATCCTCCTTCTGAACTAAAAGAACTTGAACGACGCGTTCCTTGCAACGGTGTCTAAGAGCGTATTTCTCGTCACAACAGTAACACCATTATTTGGCTCTTTTGTAATGTACTTATACATCTGTGGGGCGCTTGAAATTACCCTCGAGTCGGGGTCCGGTACTCTACTCCTTCGAAGTCTCTTTTTGAAATGTCATCCTCTAGGTCATTGGTGTCGTGGCTGTCATGGTGCACTTATAGAATCCACCTGTGTTGTCGCCTTTGTCAATCTTCACATGTTTCTTATTCTCCATCATCTGGGTGAGCTCCATCATTTCCCTCAATCCATGTGGTCTCAACGAGCAGATAATTGCTCATATGTCATGCTTCACGCCTTTCAAAAAGTTCCCTTCCAAGCCCGCTGCAAAAATCTCTCTCAACCTCCCTGACAAGAGCACAAACTTTTCTCAGTACTCTATAATCGTCCTCTCCTGAGTCAGAGCACAAAATTGCTCGTGTAGGTCTCCTTATTGAATAGCTCGAAAACGACCCAACAAGCAATCCTTAAACTCCTTCCATAAGTGGATCAGATATCTTACATTCATCCATTGGAACCACACAGAAGTCTTCCCCTCCAAGTATAATCCTGTTGTGATAAGCTTCTCTTCCTCAGTCAACTCGTTGATCGGAAAGTATCGCTCCACCCGATACACCCATCATGTGTATCCTTCCCTTCAAAAATTGACATCTTCAGTTTTCTTACCCTTGCATCTCCACCCTAACCCCCTCTTCCCCAGTATTTCCCCCATGTGTCTAAGGTGGAACTCCCTCCTTCGGTCATAGGCACATCCTACTCCTAAATCTCTAATTTCTCCATCTTGCTCTTCCATGCCCCTTACACCATCACTCCTCCAATTTTTGGCCAATTACCCTCCATCAGAAGTCTCCACTTCCCCTTCTCTCGGAGTCCTAGGGGGACGATCTTATAGATAGATGAGCCCTTCTTTATTGTCTTCTCGCTTGATCCCTTCCCTTTTGACCTAGCCAAGGATTCTCTGATCAACCCTTTGTTATAATTGGCAATTGAAGCGATTGGCACGGCATTGGCTTGAATCTCCATAAGCTTTTCCATCATCTCCCACATTTCTTCTACGCTTTCAAATCCATATTTCATTCGACTTTCAATGGAAGAAAACATG
>JXCR01148031.1:35802-48094 GCA_002079205.1 Phalaenopsis hybrid cultivar
AAGTAGTATCAGAATCAACCCTCTGCAAATTCCTCGGCTTTTCTCTACAATTCGCTATCTCATCATGACGCCAAAGCTCCCTGTAGTCACCAGCTTCAACCCTAGCTTCTTCACAACCTGATTTGAGATAAATTTATGTGTGACCCCGCTATCCACCAACAACACAATTGGTTGTTCCCCGATCCACCCCTCAACTTCATTGTGTGATTCGGGGTAAATCGCACCTCTGAATTGAGGGACACCTCCGCCACATCCAAATGAAGATGCTCCTCCGCTACTTCCTCTTTTGATTTCTCACTCTTTGTATCCTCCTTCTGAACTAAAAGAACTTGAACGACGCGTTCCTTGCAACGGTGTCTAAGAGCGTATTTCTCGTCACAACAGTAACACCATTATTTGGCTCTTTTGTAATGTACTTATACATCTGTGGGGCGCTTGAAATTACCCTCGAGTCGGGGTCCGGTACTCTACTCCTTCGAAGTCTCTTTTTGAAATGTCATCCTCTAGGTCATTGGTGTCGTGGCTGTCATGGTGCACTTATAGAATCCACCTGTGTTGTCGCCTTTGTCAATCTTCACATGTTTCTTATTCTCCATCATCTGGGTGAGCTCCATCATTTCCCTCAATCCATGTGGTCTCAACGAGCAGATAATTGCTCATATGTCATGCTTCACGCCTTTCAAAAAGTTCCCTTCCAAGCCCGCTGCAAAAATCTCTCTCAACCTCCCTGACAAGAGCACAAACTTTTCTCAGTACTCTATAATCGTCCTCTCCTGAGTCAGAGCACAAAATTGCTCGTGTAGGTCTCCTTATTGAATAGCTCGAAAACGACCCAACAAGCAATCCTTAAACTCCTTCCATAAGTGGATCAGATATCTTACATTCATCCATTGGAACCACACAGAAGTCTTCCCCTCCAAGTATAATCCTGTTGTGATAAGCTTCTCTTCCTCAGTCAACTCGTTGATCGGAAAGTATCGCTCCACCCGATACACCCATCATGTGTATCCTTCCCTTCAAAAATTGACATCTTCAGTTTTCTTACCCTTGCATCTCCACCCTAACCCCCTCTTCCCCAGTATTTCCCCCATGTGTCTAAGGTGGAACTCCCTCCTTCGGTCATAGGCACATCCTACTCCTAAATCTCTAATTTCTCCATCTTGCTCTTCCATGCCCCTTACACCATCACTCCTCCAATTTTTGGCCAATTACCCTCCATCAGAAGTCTCCACTTCCCCTTCTCTCGGAGTCCTAGGGGGACGATCTTATAGATAGATGAGCCCTTCTTTATTGTCTTCTCGCTTGATCCCTTCCCTTTTGACCTAGCCAAGGATTCTCTGATCAACCCTTTGTTATAATTGGCAATTGAAGCGATTGGCACGGCATTGGCTTGAATCTCCATAAGCTTTTCCATCATCTCCCACATTTCTTCTACGCTTTCAAATCCATATTTCATTCGACTTTCAATGGAAGAAAACATGTCCTCCATTTCGGCGAACCTCTCTTCTATTCCTGATTTGATTTGTCCTATCTCGCCTTCTACCACTTCAATTTTATTTGATGTCATCCCATCAAGAACTATGCTCTGATACCAATTTGATACGCCTCGGCACCAAAATCGGCGAACAAACCACGACAAAATTGCAGTAGATATGTGGAAAACACAACTAAGGGCTACTCTTACAAAAATCAAAAGAAAACAGTTAATAAAATACAAGGTTGATCTTCTATTTGAGAGATAGATCGTCTCTCCCACACCCTAGACGTCGCTAGGAACACTATAAGGAAAGCAAACAACAGCTACAAAAAAACATGCATGAAAAAATAAAACAAACTCTAGGTTCCTCCATAATAGAATCCTCATACAGCATTTGAAAATTTTCCTTCTAAACTTCCCTCCAAACTCCTCTCAATTTCCCCTCCTTGAATATATGATTATGCCTTTAGTGGACCCCACACCTCTCTTTCCTTCCTCGAGAGGATTGCAATCGACCGGTCTAGGAGGGACAGGCTGAATACTAGGCGTAACAAACTAATGGCCTCGAGTTTTTGTCCTGATGGTGTATCTCCCCAGTAAGTCACCCAACCTAAGAGTGCTCCCATGCGAGCACATAGAATTTTTGACAAAACTCCAACAATTACACCAAAAAGCGCTTTGATGTTGAAGAATTCAACTTCATTCTACCTAAGGGGGCTTCACACAACTCCCTCAGTTTAACTCATGTATGAGTCCTCAAACATATTCCACACTGTATTTTCTATTGAACACTAATTTTACTCTCAAGCATGAGGCGCAGCAGGTGCACGCCCTCTTCAATGCACTCAATTAGGGATTTCAAACGCAATTCCTCCTATAGTAGGGATAGCCTCGCCTTGCCTTCTCCAACATTTTCTTATCTATCAATGATTTTTGCTCTTGTTTTGGAATATGATGTCATGCTTGATAGCTTCTTTAGATTCTGGACGATGCCATGGTAGTTGTTTTGGCTTCTAACTTCAAACCATCTCTTGAATCCTTTCATCTTTTGTCAACAATATCAACAACTTACATCACTATCTTGCCTATATAGTTTCGAGTGAACTAGCCATCGCAAAGATTGTTGGTGGCTAGGATTTTTAAGAATTGAATTTACCCTCCCTCCATCCAATTAACTTATCTTCCAATAAAAAATCAAACGCCCCTTAATGTAATAAGTCATCCACATATCAAAGCAAATATGTGCTCATTTTCGCTAAACATGAGTACTTACTAGCCCACGCATTTAGTTGATGGCCCTAAACTAAAGATTATCCATAAACTTGTGTCAGATTTAAACCTCATTGGTGACTATTAATTTACTATTCAATTAAGTTGATTGATCATCGTTATAAGATTATCTTTAGAAGTTAATTTTATTGAGGTTATATCTCAATGATCTTATCATGTCAATGAGAAACTCATACTATCAATCAACTTTTCCTTTGAAAATATAAAATAATTTTGAAATTTGATTTTATATAAGAAGTATATAGTTTGGATTTTGAAAGTGATATGTTTTAATTTTTTAAAAATGAGACCAAATGGATCTCATTCGTCTAATAGTTCGCATAATTGTGTCTGATACCGTGAATACTACACATTTCTGAAAGATAAATGTATACCTCGACGATGGGCACAATCCTGCAAACTAAGAGATTTATGTTTGGCCTGCAAACTTTTTATGTGTGACCAACAAGTTTTCCTACTTAATATAAAAATTAAGTGGAGTTTATTTTACCTGGATTCCAAGTTACATAACGAGATAAGCCCATATAGTTAATTACATCCCAAAAAACAAGGTTACTTGAGAAAACTCTCAACGATGATCAGAGGTACTAGTTTTCAAGAATTCAAAATTTAGATTTTCACGGTAGACATGGAAAAACAAATGAGAGTGGCTCAAATATGAAAAATTATTTTCAGGAGCCCAAATGAATGAAAAGGTAGAGGACGCACATATCCTGAGGGAAACCCTCAGTGATTTCCAAACTATCCTACTGTGTGGCTGAGTTTTGGAGACGATGTTATTTAGGTGTTTAATTCTGTAAATTTTATTATTTGGGACTTACATTTGCATAATACTCGATTATGCAAATAGCCCGCAGAGATATGAGGGTTTACGTTATATCACACGACAACATCAGTACCTAAGAGGAGTTAGGACTTACGCTGCACAATAAGATTATACAGGGGTCTAAAGAAGGTATAAGGATTTACGTCGTGCTAAGCGAGATACCTCGAAGTCCTATGGGTTATTTAAATTAAGGAGTGAAAGATTGTTGAAGAAGATCCTCATGTTGCTCGATCCAAGCTCCTTGTCGTGCTACCCATAAAGCTGGCTCCAAGCTTCTTATCAAAATAGCAGTTCTAAAGTCTAAAGTTTAAAAGGTTTTACCAGGTGTTTTTCAAGGTTTTGGTTTTGTTATCATTCAAGCATTATGAGGGGGGAGGGTAAAGTTGATTAGAGCAACATCAGTTAGGATATCATGGTTCCTTCGTTCTGGTACTACTATTTCTTTTTAAATTTACTTAGTCTAAGTTGTGATGCTCATTTAAACTGGGGAGATCTCGTTAGCAACCGTGAGTTACCTCATCTGAGGAACTCCTGTAAATTCAAAAGGACGTGATATATTTTTTTTTTAAATTATGTTTAATTTTTTAAAATGATTTTTTTTAGAGATCTCATCAGCGTAAAGTTTGATGTCGTCCCTTTCGCCTGTTCCAAGGGTAGCTCTACGATCATTTAACTCTTCGACCATGTTTACCTCACAAAAGCACAACGAGAAGTTGGTTTAAAGGAAAGTAATGAAACCAATTCCCTAAATCTAAGCCAAGTCAAATCATGAAAATAGTTATGTAAACCTGATCAAATAAACTTGTTTGATTGAAGTAGATGCAAATAAACAAATAAATAAAGCAAAAGACATCAGATAAGCGAGGGACAGTCACATTGAACATTAAACAAGAAACATGAAGCGAAGTTGCAAAAGAAAAAAAGCACAATTAAGTCTGTTAAAAGCTCAACATTAGCAAGCAGCTTTTAACTAACTGTGTAACTCACATACAGTTATTTCGTTGCTAAAACAATTTGGATATAAACAGATATTTTGAATTCAAATATATNACGCCTATATAGTTTCGAGTGAACTAGCCATCGCAAAGATTGTTGGTGGCTACGATTTTTAAGAATTGAATTTACCCTCCCTCCATCCAATTAACTTATCTTGCAATAAAAAATCAAACGCCCCTTAATGTAATAAGTCATCCACATATCAAAGCAAATATGTGCTCATTTTCGCTAAACATGAGTACTTACTAGCCCACGCATTTAGTTGATAGCCCTAAACTAAAGATTATCCATAAACTTGTGTCAGATTTAAGCCTCATTTGTGACTATTAATTTACTATTCAATTAAGTTGATTGACCAACATTATAAGATTATCCTTAGAAGATAATTTTATCGAGCTTATATCTCAATGATCTTATCATGTCAATGAGAAACTCATACTGTCAATCAACTTTTCCTTTGAAAATATAAAATAATTTTGAAATTTGATTTAAGAAGTATATAGTTTGGATTTTGAAAGTGGTATGTTTTAATTTTTGAAAAATGTGACCAAATAGATCCCATTTGTCTAATAGTTCGCATAATCGTGTCTGATGTCGTGAATACTATACCTTTTCGAAAGATAAATGTATACCTCGACGATGGGCCCAATCCTGCAAACTAAGAGATTTGCGTTTGGCCTACAAACTTTTTATGTGTGACCGACAAGTTTTCCTACTTAATATAAAAATTAAATAGAGTTTATTTTACCTGGATTCCAAGTTACATATCGAGACAAGCCCCTATAGTTAATTACATCCCAAAAAAATGGAGGTCACTTGAGAAACTCTCGATGATGATCAGAGGTACTAGTTTTCAAGAATTCAAAATTTAGATTTTCACAGTAGACGTGGAAAAGCAAATGGGAGTGGCTCAAATATGAAAAATTATTTTCAGGAGCCCAAATGAATGAAAAGGTAGAAGACGCACATATCCTGAGGGAAACCCTCAGTGACTTCCCAAACTATCCTACTGTGTGGCTGAGTTTTGGAGACGATGTTATTTAGGTGTTTAATTCTGTCAATTTTATTATTTGAGACTTACATTTGCATAATACTCGATTATGCAAATAGCCCGCAGAGATATGAGGGTTTACGTTATACCACACGACAACATCGGAACCTAAGAGGAGTTAGGACTTACGCTGCACAATATGATTATACAGGGGTCTAAAGAAGGTATAAGGATTTACGTCGTGCTAAGCGAGATACCTCGAAGTACTATGGGTTGTTATTTAAATTAAGGAGGGAAAAATTGTTGAAGAAGATCCCCATGTTGCTCGATCCAAGCTCCTTATCGTGCTACCCACAAAGCTGGCTCCAAGCTTCTTATCAAAATAACAAATCTAAAGTTTAAAGTTTAAAAGGTTTTACCAGGTGTTTTTCAAGGTTTTGGTTTTGTTATCATTCAAGCATTATGAAGGGGGGAGGGTAAAGTTGATTAGAGCAACATCGGTTAGGATATCACGATTCCTTCGTTCTGGTACTACTATTTTCTTTTAAATTTACTTGGTCTAAACAAGTTGTGATGCTCATTTAAACTGAGGAGATCTCGTTAGCAACCGTGAGTTACCTCATCTGAGGAACTCCCGTACATTCAAAAGGACGTGTTATGTTTTTTTTTTAAATGATGTTTAATTTTTTAAAATGATTTTTTTAGAGATCTCATCGACGCAAAGTTTGATGTCGTCCCTTTCGCTTGTTCCAAGGGTAGCTCTAAGATCATTTAACCCTTCGACCACGTTTACCTCGCAAAAGCACAACGAGAAGTTGGTTTAAAGGAAAGTAATGAAACCAATTCCCTAAATCTAAGCCAAGTCAAATCATGAAAATAGTTATGTAAACCTGATCAAATAAGCTTGTTTGATTGAAGTAGATGCAAATAAACAAATGAATAAAGCAAAAGACATCAGATAAGCGAGGGACAGTCACATTGAACATTAAACAAGAAACATAAAGCGAAGTTCCAAAAGAACAAAAGCACAATTAAGTCTGTTAAAAGCTCAACATTAGCAAGCAGCTTTTGATTAGCTATGTAACTCACATACAGTTATTTCGTTGCTAAAACAATTTGGATATAAACAGATATTTTGAATTCAAATATATGAAACATGTAGCATGCTTATTAATAGTCCAAGGCTGCCCATCCATAACAAATTTTGACATGAGAAGCAAGCTACATATATTATACACCTCTTTAGACCTTAAATGAATTCTTTGTGCGTAAGCAACCCCTTATATGTAGATTCAAGTTGTTTCAGATTAAATGAACAAGTAACAGCAAGCCAAAGAGCTCCCTTATTTGTTAATGACTTTGATAGTTCCAAGAAATTTCAGGAAGAAATAAAGCTATTTCATGAAACTTAACTGAAGCTTCAATCCAAAAAAAAAAAAATCTGATCCAGGAGTAAAGGCCAACATACAGTACAAATAACTAAGCGAGCAGCAAGAAACTAAGCAAAAATGAAGTTGAGGATTGGTCGGTGGCTAGCCGTTCACCGACGAGGGGGAGCACTAATCTCCGGGTAGCTTCGGGCTGAAGAGGGAGGCTACAAGCGAGGGAGCTTCGGTCGCGAGGAAAGAGAAGGTGAAGCAGACGAGTGTCGGATGCGAGCGCTTCCGTGCTAGCGTGAGAGAGAAAGGCTAGTGGGGGGTTGCGGTGCAAAGAGGAGAGCAGGCGCGGCCGAGAGAAGGGAAGGCGAAGCAGGCGCGTGCGGGTGAGGTGAGCGGTTTCGGGGGAGGAGCGGCGAGCGGGATTTGTCAAGTGGGAGAGAGAGGCGAGCGGGAGGGGGAAAGCAGGCAGATTGGTTCGGTGTAAAGGAGCGGGATTTGGTGCAGGAGAGCTTTTTTAACGCAAGGGAGAGCGAAGCAGGTGAGCGAGCAAGTGGTCAGTCTTCTATCCAGAGAGAATGAGCCCAATTCGGCCTTCGACTGAGAGATGGTGACCCGAGCTGGGGTAAGCCGAAGCAGGCGAGGGTTCTACGTGAGGAGGCAAGGGGAACTTCGATGCAGAGAGACGAGGCAGGTAAGAGTGATTCGAAGTGACGGGGAGAAGGGATTTTTGTATCGCGTCCCTCCTAA
Source organism: Phalaenopsis hybrid cultivar (assembly GCA_002079205.1). Classification (NCBI taxonomy): domain Eukaryota; kingdom Viridiplantae; phylum Streptophyta; class Magnoliopsida; order Asparagales; family Orchidaceae; genus Phalaenopsis; species Phalaenopsis hybrid cultivar. Next base: position 43,509 of record JXCR01148031.1, read on the forward strand.
GAGAAACGTTACGCTGGGAATTCAATAAATTCTGTTGATTGAGAAACTCAAATGGAAATGAAAGACTCTTAACCCTTGATTAAAGTGAGATAGGGCATATTTTCTTTTGAAATTAAAAAAATGTTTAAACCTTATTCAGCCCGAATCAAACCGGAGTTCAACCTGGGTTGAGCCCGGGCCCGCGCCCTGCTAATTAAAAAACGTGCATCAATTTCGTGTTGATTGCTTGCGCGTGAAATTATAGCAATATAGGTGTTAGTTCTAGCTAAAGTCGACATTACGAACGAGCTTACGCGGTATGTTTCGTCATTCAGGGTCGTCCGAACAAGTTTGCCGACGGTCAGGTCAACTCAAGTCAACATCGTGCGTGGTGCAGTGAGTGCGTAAATTGTGGCGCTCGCGAGTGTTCGAGTCACAAATGGTTCACCTAAGGCCTTTTAATCCTATGGGAACTCATTTTCGGGTTCTCTACATGTTAGTCCTTAGCCCTTGCAACAAAGAGTTGAGTGTTAGGGACTACTCATGCGAGGTCTGCACAAAATGAGTCAATATATGGCTCGAAGTTCTAGGGGAGGTAGGCTCCGTTATTAGTCTGCTAGAATAGTCAATAAGGAACTCCTAAAGCTAAATCTTGGGTTCTAAGAGTAGGAGATTAAGACCTCACTGAAAATGAGGTCAAAACATACATATGCTCAAATTGCCTCCATTTTGACTTGCTTGTGAAGCTACTTATCTCTTTAGTGGGTTCAACCAAAACTCTAGAAGTAGCCTATGTATTTTCCAATTGCTAAAATTCCCAAGTGTTGAATTATACACTTGACAGAGCATGAAGCTTTTTGTTAACTAATATTAACTTAAAATTGTCCCCTTAGACATATATGCATCCCAAGTCTATAAATTAACTTAAAATGACAACCCAAAGCTGCTTATGAAGATTCTTCTGTTAGGTTGAGTTGACTGCTTCCTTTAAGTAGATCACAATTCATGAAGTTAGGGACAATAAAGCCATGGGATATTTATCAAATTTATCGTCACTTTCTCATCATCCACTCTAAGTTAACGGTCGTAAATTTCCTTAATTTAAAGCCAAAATTGCTACTACTATACTCTAAGCACTTGGCATCTAATAATTAGCTTTGATCGAATGTTTTCACTCATCATTGGGAAGAATAAATAACCATGCGGGCTTGTGCTTATCAGAAACTTATAATAAAATAATGAAGTATTGACAAAATAAAGGCAAAATCTGTGGGTCGTGTCTTATTAAAATCTAATCTGTCTTTTACAAATTTGACCTACAATCACAAACTCTCCTAATAGAGCAAAATGAATTTTCAAAGTCGAAACTTCAAACCACGTGATTGAATAAGGATTAAAATCCTAGAAGAAAAAGAATGCTTTGCATAGCTAGAAAAAAAAAATTATCAAGCCAAAGGTTGTTTATATAGCTAAAACATTATATATGAGAAAATAGAAACTTTTGGTTGTGAATAAGATTTCAATAAAAAGAAAGCTAGCTTCAACAGTAATAAAACTAAAAATCCCTACAAAAAGTGCATGGAGGCAAACTAGCAAAAACTAATTGCTAATAGAGAATCTCACGAGTCACATCCATAATACCTATTATGTCAACCAATCATAAGTATGTGTAAAAGTATACTATAAGTTAAATAAAGACTAACTAATTATCAACTTAACTACAATTCAAAATTCAAAATTCACATCTCAAAATCCAAAGACAAATAAAGAAAAAGCATTTTTTGCTTTCCGGATATAGACTTCTAGCTCGACATAACATGACCTTCTTGAACAAAGCAACGTAAGAAAGGAACCAGCCAAAAAGTTTACAGGCCCTTGAGATAGAGCTAAGAGATGCTGGAAGTAAATGCAATGCATGTTCAAAAAATTAAGTTGAAATCCAAGTCTAGAGAATGATAGGACAAAACAACAGGCAAGAGGCTGGTATAGAAACATGCATGACCATAAAACAAGAAAACCAATTTTTCTTACACGCTCAACATTAGTTTTTTATGAGACAGATGTTCCAATGTTGATTCTCGAGTATACTAACATAACGAACATTTCTAAATTACAAAGAATGTATATGGAAACAAATGAGCAGTGTGGCAATGATTATTAAGAATATCAAATTAGACAAGCTAAGAATTAGTCTACCTTAACCTTACTAAGAAAACTTACTCCTTTTGAGGGTTCACTAACTCCAGTATTGGCCGCAACTTTTCACCTGCAAAATGAATTTTATATCATAAACTAAAAAAACATGCCCTAAAACAAGTATCAAAGGACAAATTAATTACAAAACAAAACAAACATTGAAACAATGGATTGTTTGTTTGTAAGTTAACATTTTTTTACAAATGATCATAGAGCTCATTTGTTTGTTTGTAAGTTCATGAATTTTTCAAAATTTTTGTTGTGCACAAAATATGTGAAAATAAAATCATCCCATTCTAAAACAAATTATCTAGAAAAGGAAACATCTATAAGCTTGATAAATTGAAACAATGGATAAAATGTTTAAAAGATAGACTCCTTACAATTAATAGAATAAAAATTAAGTACACTATATGTAATTTTAGTGGTATTTTGTAGGCAGCTGTCATTAGATATTATAAGAAGATGATACATAGTGATACCGGTGTTAACCCAAACCACGATGGAACAATGATATTATTGTTGAAATTCAAATCGACAATCACAAACAATCAGCTGATATAGAAAAAACGACACAAACACAGATACCCCACTAAGGTGAGGTTCAAAGGTGGTGGTTGTGATTTGAGAAAGGGGGAAACTTGAGAGGTAATGAGTGGTTGAGTGGACGAACAGCAGCTAGAGGAAGGCTGACCTACGACTGACAGCAATAGGGAAGCCGGAAGGGAGGTAGGAAGGTGGCGGCAGCAAGGGGAGGTAGGAGTTATAGGGTTGTCTGGCAGCTGAACATCATGTTAGGTGGCTGTGAGATAGTCTGGGAAGAATGGTGAGGAAGGCTNCGCGTGCGGGTGAGGCGAGCAGTTTCGGGGGAGGAGCGGCGAGCGGGATTTGTCAAGAGGGAGAGAGAGGCGAGCAGGAGGGGGAAAGCAGGCAGATGGGTTCAATGTAGAGGAACGAGATTCGGTGCAGGAGAGCTTTTTCAGCGCAAGGGAGAGCGAAGCAGATGAGCGGGCAAGCGGTCAATCTTCTGTCGAGAGAGAATGAGCCCAATCCGGCCTTCGACTGAGAGATGGTGACTCGAGCTGGGGTAAGTCGAAGCAGGCGAGGGTTCTACGTGAGGAGGCAAAGGGAACTTCGTTGCAGAGAGACGAGGCAGGTAAGAGTGATTCGAAGTGACGGGGAGAAGGGATTTTTGTATCGCGCCCCTCCTCAGAGAAACGTTACGCTGGGAATTCAATAAATTATGTTGATTGAGAAACTCAAATGGAAATGAAAGGCTCTTAACCCTTGATTAAAGTGAGATAGGGCGGATTTTCTTTTGAAATTCAAAATTTAAAATTAAAAAAATGTTTAAACCTTGTTCAGCCCGAATCAAACCCGAGTTGAACCTGGGTTGAGCCCGAGCGCGCGCCCCGCTAATTAAAAAAAACGTGCATCGATTTCGTGTTGATTGCTTGTGCGTGAAATCATAGCAATATAGGTGTCAGTTCTAGCTAAAGTCGACGTTACGAACGAGCTTACGAAGTCCGTTTCATCATTTGGGGTCGTCCGAACAAGTTTGCCGACGGTCAGGTCAATTCAAGTCAACATCGTGCGTGGTGCAGTGAGTGCGTAAATTGTGGCGCTCGCGAGTGTTCGAGTCACAAATGGTTCACCTAAGGCCTTTTAATCCTATGGGAGCTCATTTTCGGGTCCTCTACATGTTAGTCCTTAGCTCTTGCAACTAAGAGTTGAGTGCTAAGGACTACTCATGCGAGGTCTGCACAAAAATGAGTGAACATATGGCTCGAAATTCTAGGGGACGTGGGCTCCGTTATTAGTCTGCTAGAATAGTCAATAAGGAACTCCTAAAGCTAGATCTTGGGTTCTAAGAGTAGGAGATTAAGACCTCACTGAAAATGAGATCAAAACATACATATGCTTGCCTCCATTTTGACTTATCTCTTTAGTGGGTTCAACCAAAACTCTAGAAGTAGCCTATGTATTTTCCAATTGCTAAAATTCCCAAGTGTTGAATTATACACTTGACAAAGCATGAAGCTTTTTGTTAACTAATATTAACTTAAAATTGTTATGCATCCCAAGTCTATAAATTAACTTAAAATGACAACCCAAAGTTGTTTATGAAGATTCTTCTGTTAGGTTAAGTTGACCGCTTCCTTTAAGTAGATCACAATTCATGAAGTTAGGGACAATAGAGCCATGGGATATTTATCAAATTTATCGTCACTTTCTCATCATCCACTCTAAGTTAACGGTCGTAAATTTCCTTAATTTAAAGCCAAAATTGCTACTACTATACTCTAAGCACTTGGCATCTAATAATTAGCTTTGATCGAATGTTTTCACTCATCATTGGGAAGAATAAATAACCATGCGGGCTTGTGCTTATCAGAAACTTATAATAAAAT